>CM057171.1:17958454-17987212 GCA_029962745.1 Echinometra lucunter
AGAAAGCCGTTAAGGATAAAATGCTAATGATTAGAAAACCTTTAGAGTGTTTTAAATAAAAGCACAAAATATCATTGAAGAAAAAATCTTGCTACGTCAGAAGGACGGAAAAATAATACACTAGCTGCTAAAAGCTCAAATTAAGGTCAAAACTTCATTCGCGTTTTTCTCGAAAACGTACATTTCGCGCACGTGCGCGTTAGTGGCCTTTTACCGGGAAGGCGACGAAATGTAGTGCAGCCAGCACAGCCAATATTGATACTGTACAAAATATAAAGTTCTTTGAAGAGCAGGAACTTTCTCCAGACTGAGAAGTATTTACAGATTAGAAATAAAATTACCTGTTGAAATGTTGTTTCAAATTCAGAGATTTCCGATAACTACTAGGCAAATTACCGTGGACTAATACAAAATCACATAAACTTTGCTAACTAGAAAGCTACATGTAAAGTGTAAGTAGTCACTCTCAGTCATGGAGGAATTGTATGGACTAACCAAACTACCGGTAATAAACCTGGTGGATACTTGTATTCCCAAATATTTCAGTTCTGATGATGTGGATGACAACTCACAGTACTTTACTTCTGTTTATTAAAAAGCATTCAAAATTACAAACTTTTACAGAAATATTTACAATTTATTGGATGTGAAACTACATGCACACTTTCAAGGAATTTACAGGAAAACAGTAGCAGGAAGGAAGGAACGATGGGAAAATATACTATGTAGATCTTGTACACCGTACATGTTCATTAAACCCAAAAGCTTCAGTATGAACTTTGTAACAAAGTTCAAAATCTTAAAGATATACATGTACATGTACATGTATAACTCATCAAAAAAGAAAAAAATCAATAAAGTGATAAAAGAGAAAAGTTTTTTGCATGTTGTTAGACAAGTGCAGGGTGTGATCATGGAAAAATGCCACTTCTCCTGATGGCAAGAGGACCTTCTGGGTTCAAAATATCCACCAGCCATCAGCCAACTGCCAAGATGCCCCACTCACTGGGTGTAATGCCTCTCTCCAAATTGTTTATGCTAGGTTCCCACTGTCGTGTGACTTGTCACGAACGCCATTATTGGCTATTCGTAGCTGATCAGATCATGGAACTTTCACGTTTGGGGCAGCATTACCCTTTACCATTTTGCCTCTAGTACCCTTGGATGGCATTTCTCAAAGGCTCCAGATCATTACAGATCACAGGAGATTGTGCCATCTCAATAGAGCGTAATGCGTTTGTCTTTTCCAAGGTTGATTTTGATAGCCACAAAAAGAACGATTAGATGCAATCTGTAGTGCTTTGATACGATCTGATGCCATGATCACATTCGACAATTAATCTTCTTGATCACAGAAAATTTTTGAACGTCCTAAAATTTTCTGATGATCATCGTGGTGATCTTAGAAAATTTTTGGACGGTTCAAAAATTTTCTACGATCACGACTGCCACAACTGACCTCAAGATCTGATGAGATCTGATATAATCACCACGATTAAGACCGCGATTTCGATTGCGGCGTGAATCGTTATTGTGGGAACATAGCATTAAAGCAACTAAATTTTGTACAGGCTTGGCAGAAAACCCCAGCGGTAACCCCCCTCCCCATTCCATTTGTGTGTGTGTACTTTTGAATGGGATACGAGGTGGCAAAAAAAAAGCCGAGGCAAGAGGCATACTTTTTGGAACAACCAAAGATACAGAGAGACTGAAGCTTTTGTTCTAATCTGAACACCACATAAGTCAATATGGGACAAGAGTTCCATATGTACCCCCTGCTAAAATTGAAACAAAAATAAGGATATGACTTGGAATGATGTACAGTTATATAATCATAATATCAAATACTGAACATGGGAAAATGTGATATCGAAATATTGGTTTATTCCATCAGAATTAAAAGCTTACCTCTAACCGTGCATTTCACATTGACATTGATTTATTTAGTTATAAAAATAAAAGCAATCATGCCTGGAGTTAGACTAATCCCGATTTCTGGTTTATAATCATTATGAGACCCTACATTTTCGCGATCTCTCGCTAGCGCAATAGGTAGCACGTCGGTCTTGAGAAGTGGATGTCCCGAGTTCGAGTCACGTCAGGCATGGCAAGTCGAGAAAAAAACAAAGAGTACAGAAAAAAAAGTGAAAATACGGTGTCTCTGAGCCTCCAATAAATACATGTAGTAGAAGCTAATTTTGTCAATGAGATGCAGCTGGACTTTGACCAAACTTGGTAGGAATCATCTTTTTGCAAATGCAAATTATAATTGTCCAATCTGATTGTGCTTTCATAGGCCTATTGATAAACATAACTTGTCATTTTTAGCAATAGGGGCACTTATATAGGAATGTTGTCCCTGGCCCCTTCGCCTATTCCCTCAATGAGGTATACATGTATGTAGGCCTACCCAATTTGAACAACTTTAAACTTCTACTGCGTAGGGATGATTCATGAAATAAAATTTAGGTAAACTCAAATTGTGAATTATTGAGAAGCCCTAAAATGTGCCTATTTAATGCCTAATGGGCACTTTGGGTGCTACCCCACCTTTCACTAGGAAGTAAATTGCATCTGAACAACTTCCATGCCCCCATCTTAAAGATGATTCCAATCAAATCTTGTTGAAATGCTTCCTTACTTGGGGGCCCCTGTCACCAATTTATTCATTTTTTTTGAGGGGGGGGGTGGGAGGGGGAACTCTTGTAAATACAATGTTCCCTTAAAGAAAATCAATATCAAGTCAATTATATTTTTGCCAATCCATACAAACTGAGCTAAGCTCATATAATGTGTAGCATACATGTACAGTACATTTCAGCACCCTTGGAGGGGGTCATCCCCTCCGTGCTCCCCCCGGCCCCACCCCTGCCCTAAAATGCAAAGGAGATCATGTTATAAAACAAAAATATTTGGTCATATGACTTTTAAATTGCATACAGTGTTGAACCTAGGAAAATGGTAAAGAAAATTGACATATCCAACTCGCTCCCATTTAGTGTCACATGATATACATTGTAATCTGGGAAGGAGCAGAGTTTTTGCCCGGCCTGTCTGTTCGATTCCGCACAGCAGCAATGTGCGCGCAAATGCGTAGTGAGTTCTCTAGTGTCAATTATACACATGTACATGTAGGATCTCTAAGGTGCACTCACACTAGTGCCCGGTTATACTTACCTCGCATAACAGACGTGCTGTAATGTGCAAGTAGGAAAGTAGTGTTCTCTGGCAAACCCGGAGAATAGGGGACCGGGACGCGCGCACATATTCATTTGTGTGCAAACAAATGCAGCCGGTGGCAGCGGTGGAGTCGGCGGCGAGGGGGACGATCTGCACAAGATTCATGGATGAAACATTTGTGAGTTTGAGAACATTTCTGGCAAAAATCAAAATGATTTTCACCACATGATCACACATTTGAAAGCCGAGAGGGCAATGCAATATATTAGAACATAATTACCTGATTAAAACATATTTTAAAGTCATTTTGAACTTGACTATGGACTTGTCACATACCCCGACTTTCGACTGTCTCTGTCGATCTCTGCACAGTACGAATGGCATACACGCGCATTCCGGTCCCCTATTCTCCGGGTTTGCCTGTTCTCTGTACCAATTTATTGGGACAGAGGAGCAAGAGCCGTGTCACCAATGATCAGAGAAATATTTTTCAAAATTCACTTAATCAAGATAATTCACATCCAGTTCGAGGAATGTAATGGAAGTAGGATATTTTATTATCCTATATGTAGGTGTAAAAAAGCAAATATTTTACATGAATTTGTTGATAATTTTAGTGATTTCAATCTTCAGCTATACATGTAGAGGGCAGCATACACTATGAACATGACAGACAAAGAAAGCGGACAAAATAAACAACCCCTCATTCTACCCTTCACAATGGTTCTGGTAGTCAAAAGAACATCCCTTCACAGCTATTATGTTTAATCAATAGTTCCAGGTGAATATGCATGTGACACCTGTCCCACATATTTCAGATAACAGCAGTGAAGGGATCTTCTTTTGACTACCAGAACCATTGTGATGGGTAGAATGAGAGGTTGTTTATTTTGTCCGCTTTCTTTGTCCGTCATGTTCATAGTGATATTACATACATTTGCATAGCTTAGCATCCAATGAAGACCTGTGTGTACATGGTGTGTTTTCACACATGTAACATGTCCTTAGGAAGACAGACAAGTCTTAAAAAAAGATGGTGAACTACATGTAGGGGTATTTGGTTACACAGAATCTATTTTTAGCACTCTCGAGCCCCGAAACTGCTAAGCCCCGCAGGGTGAGATGAGAAAAAAAAAGTCCTCATAAATGCAGATGATCTCAATTTATGATGAGGACGCAATCTGTCTTCGTTTATGAGGACATCCCCATTTTAAAGAGGACAATCCGTGTTTTCAGACCAGTGGCATTGAACGTTACCGTCTGTCTGTGCACCAATGGCAATTAATGCCATGCATGCCATGGCAAGGATGCACTTCCATTCTCTATCCCCCGTGTTCTCCGGGTTTGCTAATATACCCAGTTGTGGGGTGTCCGGACAGGTTGTGTATCCAGACAGTCGATTTTAAACAGCCAATTGAAAAAGTTTACAAGCAAATCTCTTAAATGTTTTAGCACAAAATGTGAGACAATATTATAGAGAACAAATATTGATGATGATTAGCACAAATCAATGCATAGTTTTTGTTTAATCCAAAGACAAAAAAGAAGGCTTCATTTTTGTTACGTGTCCGCCTGTCCGGACACCCAACCCCCCATCCTACATGTATGTGCTAATATGTGCATGGATATGAATGCACCCAGTGTCCACCGCTTCGAAAACGATCTTAATAGATTCTGGAGAAATGAACCAGTAAAGTTTCACTTCGATGCCGACCCACCTGGTCATGATCCTGCCGACCTAAAAAGACGTCAGAAAGACTCAGAATTTGGATCTGAATATAGAGGCTTGAGCCTGTGTTCAGAAGCATCCATAAGTATCCATAAGCATGATAAGTATGAAATAAGTCACCAGTCCATTCACAGCCGTTTATTTCGTCAGTAGGCAGCGTTCCGGCCTATTCTCGTCACTCAGTGCTGGCAACAGCTTTCCACGGCCACCCCCACTAACACTAGTAACAGTGTCAGTGCAAGCACACACGCGAGAAGAGAGGCGACTTATTTCACGATAAGGCCGAAAGAGCATTAGCGCCCTAGTTAATCTAACAGCAATTTACAGTACCACTCAGTGTAAGGTATCGAGTCCAACATTCACACTCACACTCACCATGCTCACAGAGTCATAGCAAGCCAACGAACAGCACCCATTGACTTTGTCATAGACATTGCACAATAAGTGAATAACTCGCACAAATCACAATGATTCACCGAAAATTCTTTCGCCGATCGCCCCTTCCAAAACTGAATTTTCAAAGAAAATGACAACTTACGTCAGTTGGGACCAGCTGGCTGCTGTCAATCGGTACCATTCTTCAACAGAATCTTCTTAATATTATTTCTGTTACATAGATTCTTCTCAAACAATGAATTTCAGGCACTTTTTCTTCACAACACGGTTCTCAACGTGAAGAGATAAATATGACGATCCAGTGACCTAGAACAGTTCCGCTTCCGGGGTTAAGATACTTTTCGTAAAGCAAGCTGCTTCCTCTGTAAAAGTCGTTTCCCGTTCATTCTATGCAATTTAAGGAGAGCAGCGTACTTTACGTACCCTCACTTTCATCGTAGGGCTGTCTGCTTTTATCTTGTGAAGACTTAGGTTAGGATAGAGCATATTGTTTTTTGTTGTTGTTTTTTGCCTACTGCCTATCTCTCTCTCTCGTTTCGTTCTTTTTACCCGGGGGGGGGGGGGGGGCCACTCTATGTACAACACTGTAACCATGCTCGTGCACACCCTTTCAAAAAAGTACCCTTAACTAGGATTTGCGGAGCTCAAAAAAGCTACCCTTAACTAGGATTTTTTCTCTCCAGCATACCCTTAACTAGGATTTTTCTCTCTAGCATACCCTTAACTAGGATTTTTCTCTCCACGTATACCCTTAACTAGGATTTTTCTCTCCACGCATACCCTTAACAAGGATTTTTCTCTCCACGTATACCCTTAACTAGGATTTTTCTCTCCACACATACCCTTAACAAGGATTTTTTTCTCCATGCATACCCCTAACTAGGATTTTTTTCTCTCCACGTATACTCTTAACTAGGATTTTTCTCTCCACGCATACCCTTAACTAGGATTTTTCTCTCAACGCATACCCTTAAACTAGGATTTTTCTCTCTCCGTATACCTTTAACAATGATTGAGAGCATTGGACTTAAAAAGCACCCTTAACAAGGACTAGGTCAAATATAACTCTTATCATTAGAGCAAGACTGTAGGAATAGTAAGAATGTATCATTTAAAAGTTCTTTCAAAAGCAACAGGGACTAAGTTCATATTTTGATAATAAAAAAGGGGTGGTAAACAATAATTGTAGTTTTAACATAATAAATCAAAAATTAACTAATTCTAAAATCATGCCATTTCCTCGGGTTGCATCAACAGAGCTGCCACATTTCACTGGAACATTTCAGTACTCCAATCAGTATTTGTTAAGGAAATCCGTGTTTCTCAAATAGATAAACAACAGAACAGAGAAACTGGACATTTAAAAATGAGTATTTTGTATTCTTCTCAATTACCACTATGAACAGTATTCTTCAGCTATATACACCCATTTTGTTTACACCTCGCTCCGGGGGTACAATGTCACAAAAATATGAATGATGCGACTGTAAATAAATTGAAAAATCAGTGAAAATTGGGGAAAATTGATGGAAAGGGGGAAAATCACTGTGAATTAGGTACATTTTTATTTCACTTCAGATTATGCAAAAATTGACCCTTAGCGCGGATTTAGCGCTGAAAAGACCCCCTTTTTCTCTCAAATCGGCGATTTTGATACCCTTATCGCGGATCCGCGCGGATCCGTGCTCTGCCTGAAAAAACACCCCTTATTCCGCGTTTTTGTGCACGCGCATGGTTACAGTGTTGTACATAGAGTGGCCCCCCCCGGGTCTTTTTACTACTACTCGTACCTTTGAAAATGCAGTTTGGGACTGAAAAGAAGACTGAAATCTATGCAATTGACAAGAAGCTCTATAAAAACCTCTGTGAGGATAAGACGAGGGTCAGGCCAGTATGAATAGGCCACAATCTCCCCCCCCCCCACCCAGGGGGGGGGGGGGGGTCACTTCCAATGAAGAATGGACAGCATCCGCGAGAATCGTCCTAAAAAAACACCCTAAACGAGGATTAAAGGGCAGGCCGTTAGGACACCCTAAACACGGATTTTGGGTGTGGCGTCCCAGATTTGCACACCCTAAACAGGCCGATTTCATTAATTATTGTTGGGATATTCATACCCTAAACGAGGGGTCCAGTTTCATACCTTGAGAGTGATCAGGTGATAGTGGGGTCCATTGAAAGTTTGGAGCCGTTTTTATCTCGAGATAATTCACTGTCTCATTATGTTTTACACAGGCGTTATAGGATTTTCCGTTCACGGGTCTTGTTACGGTCGGTACTGCAGTCGGTGCAAATTACTTTTATATATATACCCTTTTCGCGTTTTAGATTTAGATTATCGTCATTTATCGTGATTCGCTTCTTTTTCTTTTTTTTTTCATGTTTGAGCATTTTAGACACTCTATTCGCGTTCCGTGCGTTCCGCGCCTACCCCTGAAAAAATACCCTTTTTCCGCGTTTTTTTTTTCTCGTGGATGCTGTCCACTCTTCAATGGAAGTGACCCCCCCCCCCCGGGCACAATTCTACTATTATTCACACGCTTCGCGCTCACTACCACCCCCCCCCCCCCATGAAATCTTCGCTACGCCACCGATTACTGTCTACTACTACTACTACTACTGGTACTACTACGACGACTACTCAGGGGCAGCGTTACAAGGGGGGGGGGGGTGCGACCGCCCGTATGATTCTTAAAGTGATCAAAAAGAACAAAACAGAGGAGAAAAGGAAGGAAAAGGAAGAAGAAGAAAGCTAGGGAAAGAGAGGGCTGGGTTATACAACTAATACCGCTATTTATTCATTTAAAACGTAAATAAACTTTAAAAAAAATGGGCCATCTTGCCCTCCCCTTATCAAAATAGGCCTATCTTGGCGCCGCCCTACTACTACTGATGAGGATGCTGATGCCATGATACTGATGCCAAGATAACACTCATCATGATGATGGTGGTAGTGGTAGTGGAGGTGGTGGTGGTTGGTGGTGGTGGTGGCTGGTGGTGGTGTTGGTGGTGGTGTTGGTGGTGGTGGTGGTGTTGGTGGTGGTGGTGGTAGTGGTGGTGGTAGTGGTGGTGGTGGTGGTGCATAGGCGGATCCAGGTTTTGACTAAAGGGAGGGGGGCTTGCTATCGAGCGGCGCACATGTTTTTGCGTTTTAGCGGCGGCACCAGAGAATCGTCACAAAAATAATTAGTTACCACGTCGGAAAAGCGGGGAGGGGTCGTTGACATTGGGCGCATTTATCATTCTAAAGAGGGAGTCTGACCCTGTTGAATATAATTTCTCAAAATAAAGGATTTCTACTGGCAGGGGCGTCGCCAGACCTTTTTTTCAGTGGGGGGGGGGGGGGGGGGGGGGGGGGGGGGGGGGGGGGGGGGTAGAGGGGTAGAGGCCAGATTGCCGACAAACAATGTCACTGATTACCCACGACCGACGTCGATAAATTAAACCGTACAAAGCCCACGAGGCATGCTCTATTGTGTGCCTCTATGATATTTTCCTTATTTTGTTCACCTTCTCTTGCCGAATGTGTTTGTTTTCAGAAAACATCCCGTATCTAAATATAATACGAGCGAGCACAGCGAGCGAGGAAAAAATATATAAACTCTTTTTCATGGTAGAAGTGATAATTCTTCATCCCAAACGATGGAATTAACTATGAGATAATCTAACTTATACATGTACATTTGATCACCTCGCTTGCCGAATTCGTTTGCTTTCCCAAATCCATCTTGTAGGCCTATATGAATAAGAGCGAGCGTAGCGAGCGAGGAAAAATACATATGATAAAAATGAAAGTTCTACATCAAAATACACGATGGGCCTTTAAGATATCTATTTTGATATATTTGGTCACCTCTCTTACCTAATTTATTTGCTTTCAAAGACCATCCTGCATCTAAATATTATACGAGCGAGGGCAGCGAGAGAGGAAAAATTCATATACTTTTTTTTTAATGGTAGAAGTGATAATTTTTCATCAAAATACATGATGGGCCTAAAGATAGCTGAATTATCTATTTGGTCACCTCTCTCGCCTGATTCATTCGCTTTCAAAGACCGTCCTAAATCTTGATATCATACAAGCGAGCGCAGCGAGCGAGGATAAAAACTATATACTCTTTTTTATGGTAGGTGATAACTCTTCATCAAAATACATGATGGGCCTCGCTCGCCGAATTCGTTTGCTTTCCCAAATCCATCTTGTATCTGAATATTATACGAGCGAGCGTAGCAAGCGAGGAAAAATATATATACTCTTTTTTATGGTAGAATTGATAATTCTTCATCAAAATACATGATGGACCTGAAGATATCTTATCTATTTGTTCATCTCACTTGCAGAAGGGCTTTGACTCTATATCCTTGTACAGGCAGATAAATAAATGTAAATGTCTACTCTCTAAAAAAATAAAGAAATAAAAAGAATTATATAACAAATAATGATGTAACAAAATGACAAAGATTCTGTACGATCTAAAAGCTTGCTTAACCCTTTTTATGATGAGAAGACTAAGACCATACACAGACGGAGACACTATTCTTTTATATCTTACATGTATTATACAATGACACATCTTAATGACTATCGTAACCTTATATGGATGAAACTTGATATACAATGCCTATCAAAATGATCCAAAATACTTCAAAACAGAGCTCTGAGAATTGTTTTGCAGGTTTTGCAGGTAAACTTGCTTTGGTTTTAAGCTTCAGGGGGCATTTCATCAACATTTGTTGTCTGACAAGTTGTCAGATCTGACATCTTTCCTTGATTTTGATTGGCTGAGAAGCATCGTTACTATGGCAACTGTCGGATAAAACAGACTTTGTCGGATAAAACATCCGACAAGTCCTTTCATGAAACGCTCCCCTGATTAACCTGTTACCTGATGATATGTTCCACTAAAATAGAAATTAAACAACAACGTGGGTTTTTTTATGGCGTATTCAAATAAATAAAACAATACTAAAATTCAATGCTCATGAATTAAATCATCCCTCACTAAACTCAAATATCATCCAGTCTCTCTACTACCATATGAAGAATAACTATCATAGTCATATATCATTACACTAGTGATTTCCAACGCTGATTATCAGCTAGCGGCCCACTATCAATCAACTTCTAACTAGTTATAGCTTCGAATCAAGCGGTGCCGATTACAGTTCTACCCGGCGCCGGTGTTAGAATCAAGCGGCGCCGGTTACTCTTGACCGGCGCCGGTGTTCCAATAAAGCGGCGCCGATTAGTCTGGCCCGGCGCCGGTGTTCGAATCAAGCGGCGCCGATTACGCTTGACCGGCGGGGGTGTTCGAATCAAGCGGCGCCGATTAGTCTCACTAGCGCCCCCGGTGTTTGAATCAAGCGGCGCCGATTAGTCTGGCCCGGTGCCGGTGTTCGAATCAAGCGGCGCCGATTAGTCTTGACCGGCGCCTATGTTCGAATCAAGGGGCGCCGATCAGTCTCGCTAGCGCCCCCAGTGTTTGAATTCAATCAAGCGGCGCCTATTACCCTACAGATGTTTATCGAGACACCTGCACAACAGTACGAGAATACACCCGACGGTGGCCTGTACTTATGGAGGAGGAGGAGTAGAAGAAGAAGAAGAAGAAGAAGAAGAAGAAGAAGAAGAAGAAGAAGATACACTGCTTACTCGGCGCAGATGATACAATTTTAATTTGCGCCGACGTTCTTTTGTTTTGTTTGTTTGTTTTTTTGTTTTTTTGTTTTTTTAGGTAGCGGCGCCATGCAAAAAATGGGGGTGGGGGTGCGCCCCCAAGCCCCCCAAGCCCCCCCCCCCCCCCCTCTGGATCCGCCACTGTGGTGGTAGTAGGACAGCAATGACCATAATGATAACAACGCCCCCGGACTAACAACAAATTATGATTTTTATGGGATTGATGATGGAACCTCAAGTTCGCCTCTAGTCAAGTCGAGGCACTGGACTATACGACATCCTACTGGACGGGAGAAGATGCATGCATTCTTTTTTAAAATGTGTTTTTATTGATTTTCAAGTAAACAAATCAACATGTAAATCAAAACAATCGAAAAAAAACCCCAATAAATAACAATACCAAAAAAAGCAGCATTATTACAGCAATAGTACAAAGTTATACGCTCCATTCGTTATAGATTGATTACAATATGATTTTCGTTCATAATAAGTGAACAAAAATATGATTAAAACTAAAGATGCATGCATTCTGTGCGGGCAAGTCTTAATCTGATGACGGGAGCAATCTTAGAGAAATCGTGGGGGTATATGAGCTATAAAAGTCCAGTTATTATCATCATTATCATTATCTCTACTCTAATCATTCTCTAATGCACTTTTGTTTTGCGCCCCCCCCCCCCACCCCATGATGCTATATCTGTAACCTTCAACCATGATGGCATCGAACTATGATAATCAGGGGCGATGACCTAGGAAAATCTCAGAAATGTTTAAGAGATTACGCAGTAATAAGATACACAGCAGATTGAATATTACAGATAAATATAATCAGTTTGTTATCAGTTTAAACACGGCAGAGAGCAGTAAATCTGCAGTTACATGTTACGCAAGCACTCACAGATCCGGAATCTGCGAAGTGTATGTGGGATGGGGGTTATTTTTTATTTTTATTTCATTTTTTAGATTTCTGACAAAACACAAGTTATCCATTCAAATGAATCCTGGTTCTGCAGTGTGAAGGTTCAAAGGGGCAGTTCTTTGCGTGTACAAATACATACTTGAGGTATATTCACCGGATTTATTTATTTATTACCGGATAAGGATGGGCACATTTTCACCACTAACAGTGTTAGTCGTGGTCTTCCATGAGGCCCTGTTTGATAACAAATACATTAAGTAACAAATATGAATATAAAATCAAAAGAGCAACAACAACAACAACAGAACAGAGAACATAAATTGGCTAAGGTTTAAGGTTCATTAGGTATATCTCTGTGCACCATTATAAGTAAACTTCTCGCAACTCCTGACTCCTACAACTTTATTTAGTTCACATGGTCCTTATGCATAATTTTTCTTTTTCTATTTAGGCAAACATTTGCTTTTCATGTTTGTTCTAAAACCATGCAAATACATGTTGCCTATGGTAGGAGCTGATCTAGCGGTAACGTGGTCCGGTGTCTTCCAGTTCATACTGACTTTCATCGGACCCAGGTTCGAACCCGAGTCTCGTCTTCGGGATGGTGACGTAAAGATTGATCCAAGACGTATATAATCATATAAGATTGATACACGTCTGTAAAAACCCAATTACGTACACACACGTCGCCTTGAGTATGATGATAGAGATGAGAGAGAGAGAGAGAGAGAGAGAGAGAGAGAGAGAGAGAGAGAGAGAGTCAAGCAAACTAAAGGGGAAAGGGGGTTGGAGTGGAGGAGGCAAGGAAAGCGATAGAGAAGGAGAGAGAGAGAGAGAGAGAGAGAGAGAGAGAGAGGGGGGGGGGGTGGGGGGGATGGGAGAGTGAGGTACACCTCGCATAAAATCATGATTTCCTCTGGCTTTGTCAGGAAATCATTTTTTTTAATCTTCGAAATATACCCATCCCATTTAGTTTCTTATTTTTTCTTCTCTTTGATTCTCTCTTTCTTTCTTTCCTGCTCTCCCTTTCTCTCATTTTTGCTTTATATTGATCTCTCTCTCTCTCTCTCTCTCTCATCTCTCCCGCCCCTCTCTCGATCTGTCTGTCTCTCTCCATCTCTCTCTTTCTCATCTTGTTCTGTTTCTATCTAGCTCTATCCCTCACTCTTATATATATCTCCCATCTTTCTCTCTTTCTCTCCTCTCTCTCTCTCTCTCACACACACACACACACACACACATCTCCTCTAGCTTTCTATCTAGCTCTATCCCTCACTCTTATATCTCCCTTCTTTCTCTCTTTCTCTCCTCTCTCTCTCTCTCTCTCACACACATCTCCCCTAGCTCTCTATATCCTATCCCTCACTCTATCTCCCTTCTTCTCTTTCTCTCCCCTCTTACCCTCTTTGCCACTTTTCGCTTACTCGCTCTCTCTCTCTCTCTTTATACTCCTCTCTCTACCTCTTTCTTTATTTTGCACCTCAAATCAGTGACCCCCTTCTGAACAAACATGTGAGCTTATATAGAACATAATATTCTCATCAGCACGATTATGCATGGCGCTCAGCTAGCTGCTTTCTGCATAACAGTCGACAAACAAGTGACACAGATATCCGCCAACCTGTACCATTGTGTCTCAAACAATACCCCGTCTTTACTCACCCTCTCTCTTCAAAGAAAAAAAACCTCTGACAACAATAACCTTATTCATACGACTACGCCCTGCAAAAGTTATTGAGGTATGGAAAAAGCCTTTCGAAAGTTTATGGGGATAGAGTCCAATACACGGTACAAGTGCATTTCGCGAAGCATTTGAGGTTACGACTTTTGTCAACTCTTCGCCATTTTGTTTCAGAAGGATTTTTGGTAGAGGCGTTGTCCGTTCGTGCGCTTTTCATAGTTCTTCTCGAAGAAGGCGTTCTTGTTTTCGTTTCTGTCATTTGCCATATCTTTGTGGGATAAATAATCATAGAAAAGGTATGTACACATTTCAATGAGATTACTTAGAAAGATAAGTTGTGAAGTTGGAAAACATTTCGCGTCGTTGGTGTGTGTACACGTAGCTCTCGTTTGCGCATTGTACATTTATTACATTTTTCCAAGTTAAAATAAGAGGTTTGTGAAGTTTGTGCCCGTATCTATATGAGCTTTCATTTGCAATATAACACTGAAGGAGTTTTTGGAATACGAATTCCTATAATCTATCATTCTGTGTAGAAATATAACTGGTTTTAAAACAGACGAAAGGAAAATGAAAGAGGAAAGAGAAGGAGAGAGATAGGAGAGGAGACGAGAGTAATGTTCTCTCTACAATCTCTTATAAGTATGTGGACACGTTTACGGTCTCCTCTCCTCTTCTTTACATTTGGTATTTAAAAAAGAACTGAAATAAAATGCTATTTACCATGTGATCAAGTTTTTTTTCTTCCAAATATGTTGTTGCATGAAGAAAATACATTTCGAGTTGGGACAAAATCTGGAGGTGAAAACAAAAAGGGGCGTCACAATAATGTGCTTTAGAATGCGTTAAACTGGGGTGGACTGTACTGAATTTACAGGAAGAAGAAGAAGAAGAAGAAGACGAATTGCAAAAAAAGCAATAAGATTATAGAAAACAAAGGCCGGATGGACAAGAAGGGAAGGGAGTGAACAGGGAGAGGAATTAGGTTTGCAGTGTTACAAGAAAAAGGGGAAAGTAAAAAGGGAGAAAGAAATGGAGAAAGAAGAAAAGAGGAAGATTGTGGAGGAATTTAAGAATGGGGGAAAGGGGAAGAGGATAAGAGAAGGGATGGTATAAGAGAGAAGCTGAGAGATGAGAGGGAGAGGGAGGGAGAAAGGGGGGGGGGGGTGCGCATGAATTGAAAAAGATAAGAGAAAGGTTTCTTTGTTTTAAATTCGGAATGGTATATGGAGCCTATAATGTTCTTTTGCAGAAAGAAATGAACCCCTTTTTTGAGGGGTAGGGGTGTGTGCGCGCAATCCTCTCAAAAGTCAAAATGTTCCATACGTCTGTACATTCATTCATGCATTTTTTTCCTTTTGCTTTTTTGAAGGTAATGGAGTACTTTCGTTTTCACTGATTTTGTGCTCATGCCTAAAATAGATAGTTAGATCCAGGGTTGCCGAAAAGGTGGGGTGGCCGGGGGCTTTTTTTTTTTTCACATGTCCGAAACACCTCTGTCAAGCACCCGGAAAAGAAAATGAAAAACGAATGTCACAATTTCAGAACTTCTGTTAGAAATATTTGACAATCAACACAACTAGACAGAAAAGAAATGTTATCCTGTTTTTTGCAGGAGTGTTATGAGGTTACTGGTAAAAAAGATATTGATTTTAATTGATATTCTTATTGATTTTAAGAATATGTTTTCACGTTTATTTTCAATTTCTAGATGGGTTTCAACATCGTAGCAGCACTTGTTGTCTTGCTTGGCCTGTGTGGAGCAGCTAACGCTAACCTTGCATGTAAGTACATGCAACAAGAATTCCAACAACGTACATGTGTGGAGCAGGAGTGTCGCTCCGTTTGATTGATTTATTGATTTATTTATCTATTTATTTATTTATCTATTTTTCATTCATTCATTCATTCATTTATTTAATCATTCATTTATTTTCATCATGTATTTATATATTTATTCATTTATGTGTCTATTTATTTATTCATCTATTTATTTATTTATTTATTTATCTATTTATATTTGGGGCACATGAATTTTCCGACGTGTCTCCTTTTATCCCCCAAACACGCCAAATTCTCTTACAAGCACGAGAAAAAAAAGCCCTCGGCTTTTTCACATGTACCCCGTCCTCCCCCTCCCTGCCTTCTTTCTTTATCCTTTTATCCCCCAAACACGCCAAATTCTCTTACAAGCACGAGAAAAAAAAGCCCTCGGCTTTTTCACATGTACCCCGTCCTCCCCCTCCCTGCCTTCTTTCTTTATCCTTTTATCCCCCAAACACGCCAAATTCTCTTACAAGCACGAGAAAAAAAAGCCCTCGGCTTTTTCACATGTACCCCGTCCTCCCCCTCCCTGTCCCCCCCCCCCCGACTAACACATATGGTTTATATAGAGGCGCCACCTTGTCACCGGTCACCACATAATGAGGCATGAAAAACGTCGTTCTGCGCATTAGTGTGTATACATGTAGTAATTACCTTACATGGAGCATGAGTATGTAAAAATAATTGCTTCTTTTATTAGAGGTATATCCAATTTAAAACTGATCTCATTTTTACAGAAGAAACAAATCCTTATGAAACAAATGGATACACGAGGAATTAATTATTACTTAAAAACTTACAAAATGTGTTTAAAAGTATAAAAAACAGTTATAATGTCAATGTTTGTATGTTTTGAGGTGTTTTTTGAACAATAATTTCACGAGGTATAACCTATTGGACCACCGTAATGAAAACTTAGTTTGGTCTTTGGATTTAGTCCCGGACTGGGATAAAGCACATGTAGGGCAAAGAAAGTACAATCACTATGAACATGGCGGACAAAGAAAGCGGACAAAATAAACAACCTCTCATTCTACCATTCACAATGGTTCTGGTAGTCAAAGGAACATCCCTTCACAGCTATTATGTTTAATCATGTAGTTCCAGATGAATATGCATGTGACACCTGTTCCACATATTTTAGACAATAGCAGTAAAGGGATGTTCTTTTGACTACCAAAACCATTGTGAAGGGTAGAATGAGGGGTTGTTTATTTGTCCGCTTTCTTTGTCCGTCGTGTTCACAGTGAATATAGGCCTTTATGTACTATACGTCCTCTCCACTGCAACACCCTGCCATTATAAATTCATGTCGTTTGGTAAAAGGACGGTCCTAAAATCCTCTCAAAGAAAATATTCTACCTTTCATTTCTACATGCATGGCGAAAGTTTCAACTTGATACGATCGACGTTTAATTTCTTGAGTTATTGCCTGCAAAAAGTGTCATGTACTGTTAATGATGTAATTGTTTGCGTTATAGTTTTAGTTTTAGTTATAGTTTATAAGTTTTTGCTTTTTCGTCATTACATTATGGATGAAGTTCTTTTTTTAAATAGAAATTATGTTATTCAACATGTTTTGGTTCAAACCTTAAAAAACGCCTACATAAATTATGTATTTTAATGTTTTTCCTGAAACCTTCCAAACAATATCTTTTTCGGTCACGTAGACATCGTAAACAACATGTTATTGTACTTTTGCACAAACCGCGTGCACCACATACATGATATACATTCATCTGTACTTAGTGCAACACAAAGAGCGTTCCTTGTTTGTTTAAATCCTTCAGCATGGCCATTTTCGAGTTCCATGGATGGTATTGGTTCCCAATATTATTGCCCATTCCCTTGCAAGCTCAATTTCTGCTTCAATGACTTCAGTCACGTAATAAACTTCGGTCATTATTTATGTTCAGTGCTCATGATGAAGTATATGAATAGATCAAAGCATTTTTTCACAAAACCGTCACAATCAACAGCACACTGAACCGTTGAAATGCTCGTTAATCAAGAGGGGGTATTCGTTTTTTCTTTTTTTTCAGTTTCATAATTCATAAATGAAAATGATTTCATAATTACGAACATCGATGCATTGCTCCTGGACGGTAGGAAAGGGTTTATATCCAAAGGTTCGTATGTTTCGAAGGTTATTATGTTCCGAGAATGAAAATAAATTGGGCTTCGTAAATTAAAATATGAACAAGGGTTCATGATCTAAAAATAAAATAGGGTTCAAAATTCAAAAGTTTGAGACTCCAGAGGTTTGTGTTACAATCCATGCAGGGTTCAATTTTCAGAATTATGAACCTTCGGAATTATGGACACTTTTTCGTCTTAGGGATTGCGAACATTCGCTAAAAGGAACCTTCAGAAAATCTAAACCTTGGAAAAACATTATGCAATGAATGTTTTTACACGCGTTAATAGGATGTCAGCGAGCAAGTACTTCTGACGGTTTTGTTATTGTTGTTGTTGTTTTTATAGCTAGGCCCTTTCATAATGCTTTGACATTCAATGCATGAGTCTTCGTCGATTCCCTAGCTACAACTATTACATTTTTTGGATACAAGTTATTGTATTTTAGTAGTCAGAAAGCAGACTATGTAATGAAGCCCGGGGAGGGACTCTTCACATCCAAATGGCCAGCCTGTCCTTAACTGATAATCAATCAGTTTGAAACTTGAAACTTATTTCCCCCCCCCCCCCCCAAAAAAAAAAAAAAAAAAAAATCACAAAAACTTGTAAAATTCGCCATAAAGTACTGATGATTATATAAACATTACTTTTTGGTTTCTTGTAGCTCGAACCTACGAGTGGTCCGAGCTGTCGGCTGGTGTTGCTGGCGTTGTCGCTATCCTGGTCGCTCTCCTTGGCATTTCGAGGTGTGTGCACGAGTTCACCTGCCGTAACTACCAGAACGAACCTGAAGCTCTCCGCTCCATGGGCCTCGGGCAGGGAGAGAACACCAAGCTGTAGAGATTGGAAAGGAGGAGAGAGAAGATGAAGGGGAAAGGGGCGTGGTCGCAGAGGGGGGGGGGGGGGGGCAACACATTGGAGGTATAGCTGAAACATGGTGGAGTTATGTGTAAAGAGGGGAGAGGATGAGGGGGAATGGGGGAGGGGGTGTGATCGTGTAAGAGAGGAGGGGACAGAAGGGGTATGGGCGTGGTCACTGAGGGGCGGCGGGATGGGTGCAGCACAGAAGAGGTAATGGGAATTAGATGGTATGGAAGAAGTCGAGGTCACGCAGAGAGCGAAAGAGGGGTGAGGGGGCAGGGCGTGGTCATGGGGGGGGGGGGGGGGAGGAAGGGACCTAAGGAGGGAAATGGGGAGGAGTACAACAAAAGAGGTTTCATGGGCACTTTGGGAGGAGGAGGGGGGGGGGGTGTTCTGGGAAGAGTGTGGCCTAACTACTGGGGAGGGAAACATACAACTTTGAAATTATAAAAGACATCATTTGCTGCTTAAAAGCATGCTCTGCTGAACTTGTTACTCATATTTCACGTGGAAACAAACAAAGAAAGTGGATGACTTAATAATAAAAGAAACTTACTGGTTATTCAAAAGCTATGCATTTCATTTATTCAAACTTTAAATGAGGAAATGGTGAACATTACTTGTAAAGGCTCACACCTGATCCGGTGTTGCGTGCTATTATCATTGAGTGTGTGGGAACAGATGTGGTCTTTTTACAGACCTTATATTATTGTAAATATTTCGTTTAATCATGTCACAGTATGGTCTATCATCTTTCCAGTACTAGTAAAACTATTTTTTAAAATATAGATTTTGCATAAGGTATTTCTGTAGTACGTGCACATGTAGGTTATTTTCATGCACACTTACCATTTGACGTAAGTCCGGCTTGAACTTTGGAATCAGTATTTGTCAAAAAAAAAGAAACTGGGACATTATTCAAAATCAGTTTTGAGCCTCTATAAAGATTTTAAATACGCCACTCGACTTTGCTTGACATAAACCATGGAAACATTTTGCGAGTCGTAATATCAAAGTCTGCATGTTTTTTGTCATTTTAATATTGCTTTACTGCCTGTTAAATTATCATTCATGTGAACATAAAAAAAATCATTCTTGCTATTTGGTAAAGATGCATGTAAAAGACGAATACAAAGTCCATTACACTTGTGTTGATGTTTAGCAATCAGTACAGAAGCAAAGTTCAGTTATCCTAGGGATTCATTTATACCACACAGACAATATTCATGCATTGTAATGGTAATACGACTTTTAAGTCTGTTTGATGTTAATTCCAAGTCTTTCAAAGAAGTATATGTTTTTATTCTATGTCAAGGGTTGAGATTTCATGTAGACGTCTTTGTAGATCCATGTTCATTTATCTTGTCTTTAATTCAACAGTATTCTTATTTCGTTTTTTTTTTCTTTTTTTTTTCATTTTCTAAAGATTAATGGGGAATATGATTAGATTTTATCTTTGCAATAGAACAAATTGTGTCATGGTATATCTTTCCATTCTTTCCTTCAATGTTTACTTTTATTCAAAGAGATTTTTTTGTTATAAATATTCATTCTAAAATAAATTATGTCCAAAAACATGATAAAAGGACTGGGATTTCTGTAACATGTCGTTTATTCTTCTTTAATAATATTGTGCCATTGTTTTTTTTTTTTTTTTATAAGTAATTAATTTTTATTGTTTAATAAATCTCCGATCATTTTGAATAGTAAACCTTTGACTAAACTGTTCTCAATGTTATTTAGGAAGAATGTGTTTTCAACAAAAAAGTGGTGTGTAAGAGCCCACGAGAAGTGAAAGTTCTGGAATATCGTGAGTCCAGTCAGTGAGAAGGCAGTGCGTATGTGTGTGTGGGGGCCGGGGGGGGGGGATTGGGAATAGACTTTCTGTGACAATAAAAATGTTATTTTATCACTGATTACAGGAAGGTACATGAATGTGATGTATGCGGGAGTCCTATCGTCTTTTTTTCACCTTACTGCCCCCTCCTTTTCCTTTACTCTCTCATTCTCTCTCTCTTTCTCCCTCCCTGACTCGCTCTCTCTCTCTCTCTCTCTCTCTCTCTCTCTCTCTCTCTCCTCTCTCTCTCTCTCTCTCTCTCTCACTCACTCTCTCTCTCTCTCTTTAGCCGTAACTGTGGTATGGGAGGATGGGAGTACTTTGATTTAATTTTGATTTGATATCTTTATTCATAAGCTGAGAGGGCATTGCCCCCATGCCCCCTGAAGTTATACGCTGCTAGTTGAGGGACTTTCTTTTTTATTTTTTTTAACTGGGGGGAAGGAGTGTTCGTTTTTTTGTTTTTGCTTTTGTTTTTGTCTTTGTTTTTGTTTTTTTCGGTTTATTTATTAGTTGTTATTACTTCTTTCTTTTTTTTTTGTGTGTGTGTATTTTTTCTTCTATTTGCCATGATTTTATTGAAAGCGAACTGGCTTGGACGATTGATTGATTGATCACGTAAATGGAACTCACATAAAGCGCGCCCCCTTTCGTTCCTTCTCAAAAAGTACTGCAAAAGCAGACTGAAATGGGTTTGCTAAAATTTATTTGATATGGAATCATTTTCATTTCGTAGCGATAATTGGCACAGTGGAATGACACACACACGCGCGCACGGCACACGCACACGCACACCCACACACACACAAAGAAAAGGAAATCTTCATTCACAGCGACTCCCCTTCCGTTTACTTTGCTCTTACCCTCTCTCTCTCTCCATCTGTCTCTCCATCCCTCTTTCACTCCTTCCTCAGTCTTCTATCCCACTTTCTGTCTGTCTGTCTGTCTGTCTCTCTCTCTCTCTCTCTCTCTCTCTCTCTCTTGCGTCTTCCCTCCATTTCCCGTCGTCATTTCTGGGTGTTTTTACCCCGTTCGTTTCGTTTTTCTGGAAACGATTGTACAAATGTCTTGTCTTCAATCGATGAAGAATGAAATGATGGCGCGGGAAGGAGATGAGAGAGAGAGAGAGAGACCGACCGACAGACATACAGACAGACAGACAGACAGACAGAAAGGTTTAATTTCTGCCAGAATCTTGGTCAGGAATCTTGATTAAGTTTAGTTAAACATGTTAAGTAGGGCAGCAAAGTTTGATTAATACATGGACCTTCTAGAGATATCATGCTTGCACGAGGAAAGAGAAAGAGAGAGAGAGAGAGAGAGAGAGAGAGAGAGAGAGAGAGAGAGAGAGAGAGAGAGAGAGAGAAAGAAAGGGAGAGGGGGAGGGAGGGAGAGCAATAGAGAGTACTATTTTCAGCCAGAATCTCGGTCAAGATTTTTGATTAAGGTCGTTAAGTCGGGCAGCAAGTTTGATTAATATAATACTCGCATGACCTGACTGCCAATTATGATTACGTTTCCCCGAACAGGGTGTCCAAAGAAAAAAAGAGTTAACGGCAGTATGCTCTTATAGATCTATTTCCACTGAAAAAACAGATCAGGTAGTATTCTGTTCTTAATAGTAAAAACATTATTTTGGTAACACAAACACATAGAGATAGCCATCCTCTTGCACACATGTATTTCAAATAACTTTGTTAATTTGGTTCGGGGAAAAAATGTTGGCAAAAACTTAATTAAATGTCAGCTTTGAAAGTTCCCGTTGTGCAGGCATACTAATGAGAGTTCTTATACCACCAAATTGTATAATCAAACTTAAGTGGGATGTCAATGTTATAAGCCAGTATTTCATATTTTGGTGCCTATTTTTATACTGCTGATTATTATGAAGACATGTCGATTTATTAGCAAATAAGTGGCCTATTAGAAGGGTTGTAATTTTTTAGTTAGCAGCATAATTTCAGAGGAATTATTTCAACATCAGCGATGTGAATAACGGTGTTACTGTAAACCAGTTGCAACCTATGAAGTTCTCCAACTTCCAAAGTTGAAATATTGTCTTGTAGTGTTTTGCTCATCATGTGTCTCGCAAGGTTCTTTTCCTAATTATAGAAACACTAATGAGCGAAGGCATATACAAGACCCGAGGCATATGAGTTCCCCATTAAGGTGGCATGTGCTTGGTTATATCAATTACTGCTCCTCGTCATTCGCGATGTGCAGTATGTTCTTTTTTTAATATCATAGTCATATGGCGCTGTCTGAGCAGACGCGAATCAAGGATTTTGTCAAAGGAAGGGGGTGGGACGGGCAAAATTACAACTTGCTCTTCTTCCAGGCCCTCCCTCCGTCCCTCCCTCCCTCCCTCCCTCCCTCCCTCCCTCCTGCCACTGTCTGAGCCGATATAAGGACATTTCAAGGGTCCAGATATTGAGGGATCGGGGGGGAAGGGGGGGGGGGGAACTGGTCTTACTTAGATGTAACGTGAATTTCTCAGGGGCACTGATAAGGGGAAGGGTGTTAGAGGGGTCTCATGAATGATTTTCTTTGTTTAATCCATTTTTCCTTTTCTAACCTTTCCCCTCCCCTCTTTCTATTCTCGCCTATATCAATAGGGGTGACGTGCTCTATTCCCCCAGTAGCTCAGCCTGTTCAATGCTGCTAATATCATAATCATATGGCGATGTCTTATCCAGAGACGTTGAAGTCATCATATTTTTTCTTCTTCTGTGGTGCAAGTGCTCAACCACAACAATAATTCCACATTGCACTTGTTATGCGGTGTATTACTGTTCAACTTTGAACAGAAACGAAGAAGGGGTGATAAACCCTCGGAATTACGAAACTTCGCCTTAACGAACCTACGAACCTTCATTCTAACAAAGCTTTTGAATTATGAACCTTAATTCGGACAAACGTACATTCGGTATTATGAACCCTCTGAAAACGACATAGTTTAACCTAATCATCATCATCTTCATCTTCAAAATCATTATCATCACCATCATTATTGCTATCACCAGGACACTGCAGTTAGGATCATACCATGAAAATCAAAACAACGTTAACAACATTAACATCATCGTCTTTCATTGTTTACGCAGCATAAAAGATGGAACTTTAACATAGTTTTTTTGCCCTTCGTCAAACAAAATTTTTCTCGTTTAGAGTGTTGATAACCATTCCTCCTTTTCTACCACCTGCCCAAATTTTCTTATGTGTTTACCCTGGGATATGAGAGAGCTTCCGTCCTCCGCTGAGCGAATCACCATCTCAGTGATCTTGGTCTTGATCATCATCATCAACATCATCATCATCATCATCATCATCGTCATCATCACCATCATCATCATCATCATCATCATCATCATCATCATCACCATCATCATCATCATCATCGTCGTCGTCTTCATCATCATGCTTATACTGCTGGTTTTGCTGCTGCTGCTGCCCCTCCCCCCCCTCCTGCTTCTTCTTATATACCTCATCACCACAACCATAACCAACAACGACGTTTTTAGTATCAACGCATAATGTTTGCTTAAGTAACATTGTTTTTCCTTTATGCAACATGACACCCCTCGTTAAAGTTAATAAGCGCCCCTTTATTTCTACCTCCTGCCCAAATTTCTGATGTGTTTATCCTGGGATATGAGAGAACTTCCGTCCTTCGCTGAGCGAATCAGCATCTCAGCCATCTTGATCATCATCATCATCATCATCATCATCATCATCATCATCATCATCATCATCTTTATACTGTAGCTGCTTTTGCTGCTGCTGCAGCTCCTCCTCCTCCTCCTCCTCCTCCTCCTCCTCCTCCTCCTCCTCCTCCTCTGTCTCCTCCTCCTCCTCCTGCCCCTCCTTACCTCATCATCATCCAGATCACCACAACTATAATCAACAACGACGTCTTTAGTATTAACGTAAATGTTTGATTAAGGAACATTTTCCTTTATGCCACAAGATATCCCTTGTTAGAGTTAATAACCATCCCGTTACCCCTCACCACCTGCCCCGATAATTCTGCTTACCCTGGGATATGAGAGCTCCCATCCGTGGCTGCCCGAATCATCATCATCATCATCATCATCATCATCATCATCATCATCATCATCATCATCATCATCATTCTTATCCTGCTTCTCTCGTTTCTCGATCCTCCTCCTCATCTTTTGTGCATCAGCTACTTCTCCTCCTCCTCCTCCTCCGTCATCATCCTTAAATTCTGTTGTAGCTACAAGCATTCTTCCCCTCCTAATGGGGTCATCACGAATCATCCCAACCACTACCAGCAACGACATTTCCAGCATCATTGCTGAAATACATCATACATGTATAACATTGTATAACATTGTTTTGCCAAGATATCCCGTGTAAGAGTTAATAACTACCCCCTTGGAATTCCTCCCACCTGTCCCAATTTTCGATGGGCTTACCCTGGGATATGAGAGATCACATCCTTCGATAGCTACGCGCGGCAAAAATAAATAAGTGCATTCGCAGACGATGTTTTCATAATGCGTGTACGCAGCAATGCACATTGCACGCTCCTTCATTCGCTTCGGAGGTTCTCATTTTATGTCGCTATTACTTGAGGACCAGCTGTATATGCCTGGGATTCTTACACATTGGAGATTCCCTTTATCTTGAGGTGGGTTTCAAGAATGTAGAGGAAGATGTCTTGAGCTTGGCTTGTACAATGAATGTTTTCTGTGTCACTGAGATTCAGAGAGCGGAAAGAGACCTCAATACAGAAGGACCTAAGAATAAGTAAGGTAAGAGCTATTAAACTGTTAAATCTTGAAATACTTATGTTACCTGCTTTCGAAGACTTTCGAGAAGTCCACTCAATGGCAATTTGAATATGCTACGGTATTGCCTAAGAAGTCGAGTTCGGATATTCTATTGTAATGTCAGCACATTTCAAAATAACGCTGATGGACTGGGCCCTTAAAATTGCTTTCTCGAAAGTCTTTAAGATCATGCTATGTAATTGGGAGGACATGGAAAGTGAAACGATGGGTCCCCATTAACCCATTGAAATCTACCTTAATGTTGATTTCTCGAAAGTCTTTAAGATCATGCTATGTACAAAGCACACACCAACATACTCAGTCGGTTCAACGTTATGCGATAAATATGTCTTGAGTGCAACCATTGAACTTCATTACATCTAAGAATGTCCATTATGATGTACGAGTTGTATGCACAGACTGCGCAAAGCAAATAACCAGGATCCTCAGTCAGTCACTGTCAAAACTCCTGTAAGAAAGTTCGAGCAGCACTTGAAAAGGCGCAATTTTGTTTGCCTAATCTGACATGTTGGTTCTCGGATGTTTTGTTCAAGATGACTCGGTATCTGTTCCTCCGTAGCCATGGTAACCAAATAGTCTACAAAAAGATATTATAAATTCGCCCTTAACCGTAGCTGTGCTTTAAACAAGACCAAAACCACGATCACCTATTCCATAAAACGCCTCTCGCAATTTTAACCACTTAATCCTCAGTCGCTCTGAAATCTTTTAAAACAGTCATATCTTATGTTGCACTCTTCCTGCAAATTTTACCAAATTGCATCTTGAGGACTTATTTTATTGCACGTTACGGTTTCAGCCAGGGGTGGCGCTACGGGGCGGGGGGGGGGGGGGCGGCCGCCCCTATGATAAAAAAAAGAAGGAAAAAAGAAGAAAAAAGGAGAGTATCGGGAAGGGAGGGCAGGGTCATGCAACTAAAATAATGATAGCCCTATGTGTTAATATAAGACGTAAACAAACTCACCTGCGGGTCATCTTGCCACAGATAGGGTATTTCCCTTCGTGCGGCTTTCCTCACACGGCCACTAGAGGACAATTCTACGCTAATATACTATCATCTCTCAAAATTCCTGCGAAATTGAAACCTTTTCCTACAATTTTTCCATATTGAAACTCGTGAATATGTACAGTGAACAGTGTATTACGTACAATGGGAACTGCAGAGTCCAGTATATCATTATCTACCCGGGGATGGGAGGGGAGGGGGGGGGGGGGGGAGGGGGAGGTGGACCATATGAGTGAAAGAATGGCATACAAATAATCCTCCCAATTGGGAAATCACCTGCCTGAACGATTTACAGGCGCATTATTAGATTTTGGAAAGGATTTTGGAGGTATGGGAAAGCTTAATGGTGCGTTTCCACTGCAGGGTTCCGTGAGCCTGTTTTCCATGCCTTTGCGCCTGAACTCACAGTGGAAATTATTTATGACGCCATGCATGTAGGCCAAGCTGGGGGGAATATTCATTATAAAGAAGATGATTATGACGGTATGACTTCTATCATACCTTTTTTAAAAATCCCCTAATGTATATCCTCTGTCCCCATACCCGTGGCTCTACGTCGCTGCCGTTTTATCGATTTATGTTTCTCCTCCACGTAGGGTTGCATAACACTGTGTTTCAAAATTCTGAATGAATGTACTTAACGCAGGTGTTGCTAAGTCAGCCGAATGCCTGGCAAGCTGATAGATTGTTGGAAAGAACTTCTGTTCAACGCCAATGTCTTAGAAGCAGCTTAGAAGCTGCATGACGGAAAATATATGAAGGATGGGCTTTCTCGGCAATGTGAACGCACCCGGTGCTCGTCCGTCAGTACAGGGGTTGGGTTCAGGAGAGACCAGTGACAAGCTTGATGGATGGCCGTAAGGTCGCGGGTTCAAATCTCGGCTGAGCGCTCTCGAGTGTTGACGCGCGATCAATTGAGAGGCACAGCCACGTGTGAAAAGCCGGGGAGGCAACGGGTCGGATCGTGTTAAACAGCTATAGGACGCAGAGGGTCAGATCATGATGAGAGGCTGGGAGGGATTCAGGGGGATATCGGAAGACAACCCACGGGTAGAGATCTTTAGTGTAGAAGAAAAGGATGGAGTGTTTGGGTGGATTCATACACGTGTGACATGCTAGAGAGAAAGCAGGGGTTATTATTGTTGTTGTTATTATTATTATTATTATTATTATTATTATTATTATTATTATTATTATTATTATTATTATTATTATTATTATTATTATTATTATTATTACTATTATTTATTCGACCAAATTAAAAAAAGCACACGTACAGTAACATCAATAGCAGCTGACAAATACATAATAAGAATGAAAGTACATGTAAAAAAGATTAGGGAGCAACAAGTGGGTCAGGGTGCATAAAAGTGAAGTACAACACTGTTGACCGGAGGCATGTGCCCCCACACCTGCTACTCCCAAGACATACATGATAAAAATTTCATATATAGAATATTGCACATAATGAAGAAAGTTATGTCAATAAATAGTAGAAAAATTAAGATCAATTATTGAAAAATGATTTAAAAATCTAATTCAAAAAATGTACAAAATCTATCCCTAGAATATTCAGCAAAAGTTGTAATGTGAGGGGGTTGGATGTATAGGGAGGCTTGACGAGGATAGGTGATCCAAGGTGGCGTAATATTTAGGGAAGGGTGCAGTGTTGGGGTGGGGTATATGCACTTGGGGAAAGCTATCAAGGCAACTCACAGGCTCAGATTAGCAGGGGCAGGGTAGAAGAGGAGGTATGACACTGATGACGATGGATGCGTTAGCTGATATCACTCTAAAAACAAAAATCTTAAATCGCCATTTAGAAGGACCAAGGAGTGACTACATTTTCAAAACGGTAGATTAACACTTTGAACATGCTGGATTCAGCACTATGAAAGGTTGGTAGTCACTTCTCGATCCATTTAAATCATGGAAATGGTGAATTAACATTTTAGCTTTTATATGTGAAAAGCTAGTGAGGGAAGGGGCCAGAAGAGGGAATATGTAATTCAAGAGTATAATAGGGAAGTCCGGGTAAATTATTGTAGAGGGTAGGATATCGTATAAAATGGACTGCAGGGCAATTCTGAAAAATATTTGAGTAGTTTAAAAAAAAATAAAAATGTAAGACTGATTTTGCCTAATCGAGCATATTTTCTACGGAAGGGTGACACATTTTGGGGTTGTTACCTTGTGTTCGATTTGGGGTTCCAAAGGGTGCCGGGGGGGGGGGGAGATGTGCCTACTCCCCACAAGAGAAATAAAATTGTATGGCAAGTGTGCAAGATTATGTACACCCCCTGTTGTTGTTGTTTTTGTTTTTTTGTTCTCCTTGTTTGTTTGTTTGTTTTTTTTCTTTACAGATAAACAGCCTTCTGTGCTATAGCGCGAATAACTGATCACCTGCGTTGATTTTATGCGTATTGAATATTCCGGACCGTCAAAATTCAACAATCAGGGATCGACGCGTAATTGCTTGATGATTCATATTTCATCTTAGTTGCGACGCTGGTCATTGACATTACAAACTGATGGGATTAAGAAGAGAAATGAAGAAAACAAGACAACAATACCTGAAGTGCATGTAACGAAAGAACATATTACATGTGTAAGGTGGACTGTATTGGAAATACCATGCAGCATGTGCCGGGAACGACTGCGATTGGAATAACATCCATAGCATCTTTCGAGTATT
>CM057171.1:17987712-17998047 GCA_029962745.1 Echinometra lucunter
TTTTCTTTATTTATATATTTTAGCGGCAGCAATTCGTGGAGTTGGTTGAGAGTGGAAAGAGAAATGGAGAGAGAGCTAGGACGGGAAGACAAGAGAGGGGATAGGGAGATACAGGGGTTTGTAGGAGTGGGTGATCGAGAGGGGGGAAACAAGGCCGTACGCAGGATATTTTTCATGGGGGGGCAAGAATGCGTAAAATGTTTGAGGAAATACGCAAATGAGGGAGGAAAGCAGCCGAGCTGGTTACGCGGGCGAATTTGCATTTTTAAAATTGGAAGTAAAGTATCTGGTGCACACTTTGGGTAGATTTGGGGGGAATTTTTCAGTAAAAAGAGTAATACTTGAAAAATTCTCGGGGGGAACAGCCCCCCCCCCCCCCCCCCCGCTGTGTACGGCCATGGGGGAGAATGAAAGCTAATGAAAAAGGAAATCTGTGTAAGAGGGATCGAGAGAAGGGGAAGAGCGAGAAAGAGATGGGGCATTATGGACATGACCGCATTTAGCTGGACGGAAAGACTGGAAAGAGCCTTTATTATGAGCATGATGAGGGCGTTCGTCTCCTCAGCCTTCTCAAGATGTTTCGAGTTTAGACGTTGGAGAGCAGGAAGCAGACTGGACTCTGTAGGAGATGACAAGGAAGTTCAAGATGAAACCGGGGAAAGGGATTAAAGGGGGAGAAGCTCAAGGGGTCGGCTCCAGGATTGTCCGAAAGGGGGGTGCAGATCCCCCCCCCCTCCCCATCATTAACTGTTCATTCAAGAACATGTCATTGCCGGAAAAGCCCGTTGAGAGTCCTGTGAAGGCTCTCCTGGCCGGGGTAGGAGCAAAAAGAAATTTTAGACAAATTTTAATAAATCCCCTCGGAGTCTCCCAAGCACTCCACAACCCCGAAGTATTTTTGCACATGGAATAATAAACTAATTCCATTATATTTTAGCCTTAAGCAGGTTTCTTTTTGTTTCAATAATGAGATGGTTTCAACCCCCCCCCCCCCCATTCCTCAGTGTTAAAACGGGGCGTAGGAAGGAGGTAAAGTGATATACATTCATTGACAGAAAGTAAATGGTATAGGTGATTGACAAAAAGAGAAATTACAAACAGAACAATGGCGGAGAAGGGGCAGATTAAGGGTGGGAGGGGAAGATGAACTGGGTCCCGTAATACTGGAAGGGCAAATGCTCCAGTACCCCTTTCCCTTTCCGCGGGATATTCATCTCGACTTAAATAAAAGAAGGCAAATCAGATTTCACGGTCCCTGCCGAAATCATACGGTGTGGAAAATCGCACCGGTCACGCGTTTTACAAGAGAAACGTGATAACTGTATAAAGTCATAACACGCAATGATCATAAGACGTGCGATGTTTATTACTTTCACACTTCTCATGTAAACTCAGAAAGGTTGCGAAAGGTTCACATAATGTTAAAATGTTTAAAACTACTTCTGCTTGTATGGCTTTATGACTGACAGCTTGCATAAAATTTTCGTTTTATTTATGTCTCATGTGCAAGCTTTGAAATGTCGCAAAGGTTAGCGATAATGTTAAAACGGGTTTTTATTTTGTATGGCTTTATGATTTACGATTTTTTTTTCTAAATTGTTACTTCCTTTTATGTCTTATATCACTGACGGATTTAGGGGAATTCGGCCCCTGCCCCCCCCCCCTTTAAGCCGAATGTTCTATACCTTATACGGATTAAGGACACACATGAAAGTGTAATCAATTCATTTCTTTTTAAACTTCGACCCCAAAGCCATGAGAAAATCTGATGACCGGTCCCCCAGTTGCTTACTAATAAGCATACACATGCTTTCTTAGCAGACAGGTAAAATAACTAACCATTTAACCATTTAACCTAGTGTTCACCACTTTGAAAACGACCACGACAAGTTCGGGAGAAGTAAACGTGTCAAGTACGAATTCGACGCTGAGCCACCCGGTCATGATCAACCATACAGGCAATTTAAAACAAAGTCAGAACTTGAAACTGAATATGGAGGCTTAAGCCTTCCGTCAGAAGCTTCCATATAGGCATACATGAATAAGAAATTATTGTGTCTAGAGCTCTTTGTTTTGCAGAAGCACGGATATTTCGGCAAACTTGCCTTCCCTAATCAAGCAGCTGCCCGACATCCCTTTTTAATCAAAGTCTAGTGACGCCCTTTGAGAATGAGAAAGACCTGGAATAAAACGTACGTGTCGTGAGATCTTTGGAAGGTGACGCATTGTATACACAAACGTGAGCCTACAAAGCTTACTCGTAATGAAATCCCGATGAAAAGACTGGACGACTCGTCACCTCCAAAGATGCATGAAAGAAAATCCCAGGTCTCTCATTTCACAGGCCCGATACACGAACATCGACAGGATCAGGTAATGCATGGCATCAGTAAAGGGCGGTGTCCTGGTGTTACGGTATGGAGGGAAAGGGGCGATTGTTTCGGCGAAAATGCCCCCCCCCCCCCCTCAAGGAAAAATAAAAAGAAGTGAGAACCATCGGGGGGGGGGGGTGGGGGTGTCAGAGGTTTTGAAGATCTGGAAAACGTGCGGGTTTCTTTCTATATTTTCCCCTGCTAACCACCTTGTTGCTTGCGTGTTACCCATGCAGGGGGCAAAACCCACCTTTTCTGTACAACTGAAATGGCGAGATATAAAAAAAGTAGTCCTATATAGGTTCATTCTATGAGCAACATCTCTAGGGTGGACTACTCTTTCATCTGGTTGCATGGGGGTCCCGACCGGGGGGGGGGGGGTAAAGTTGCCCCCCTTGTGTTCCATGAATAATGCCATAGGGAAATTTTACAGTCAGAATATGTTTCTATACAATGTGAGTAAATCATTTATATAACATTCCACCAGGGGCAGACGATATAAATTCAAGCATAAACATGATTAAAGAGAAATTCATTGAGAAATTATCATCTTAATTTACTCATAATTTTTGCATATTATGCAAATTAGACCGTTACATTTGATTATTTAAGAAAACACATGATTTCTTTTTAATAGCATATCATTATCACAATCAGAGGTGAAACAAAACTGTACTTTGTGGCTCTTTCCCACGACGGAGCCATCGAATCAAGGTTAGATACCTTTCCATAAGACTTTTTCAATCGGGCTATCATTTGCAAATCGCCAATGTTGACGTGTATTCCTTTCATCCATTTTCGGCAGCTGAAAATATTTTGAGAAAAGATATAGGCCTCCATTAAACTTCCATTTAAGACATTGCAGGTTATCAAATTCTTCTCTCAGGATTTCTTTTCTCTCTCAATTTCTATTTGTCCTTTTCTTTGATATTCTAATTCTACGGAGGATGTTGTTCCCCCACACCCCCCCCCCCTTCCCCGTGCCACGCCAACCCCATCTAGCGCTACGCACATGCACTCATGCAATGATGCAAGGGAGTCAAACTTGATCAGCAACCATGGCAACCATGGTACACTGACGCTCGTGTTCTGAAACAAGCTCCGGGTGGATGCGTTTTAAAAGTTTTGCGGGCACGCGAACGGTTCGCGAGGGATGCAAATGACCAAAAAGTGGCCAAGTCCAACATTCGCATTTTTGTCTCCAAAAGTTTGCCAAACATTCGTAGGGGTTTGGAATTGTTCGTTTTCAATTTCGACGGGAGTACGAGTTTCAGGACAGGCTGAAAATTTCTTGCGAACGTTTCCAACAACCCACGAACAATTATTGACGACGACTCTTCCGAAACCCCACAAAATTGGGCAAGCTTTTGGAGCCTATATTTGAGTATCCCATTGAGCGGCGAACGCTTGCGAAGGTAGGGAGTTTGGGGTTTTGCCAGGGTTCGTAAAGGTCGGTTTTCACGGGGCACGCGAACGATTTGCGAAGGATGCAAATGTCGAAAGAGTGGCAAAGTCCAACATTCGCATTTTATGCTCCAAAAGTTCGCCGAACATGCGCGGGGGTTCGGAAGCGTCGCCAATTGTTCGTTTTTAGTTCGGCAGAATTTAAAAAAAGTTTGAAATTTATGCGAACGGTTCCCGCATCCCTCGAGCAATAACTGACAACGCTTCCGAGCCTCCTCCCAAGTTTGGGAATTTTCGAAGCATACAATTTTTTCGATATTCGCATCCTTCGCAAAAAGTTCGCGTGCCGGTGAAAACCACACTTTACGGTTTCAAAACAGTTCGCAGTTTTAATTGTCGCAGATACTTTTTCTTTTCTTCATGAATTTTGAACCTTTTCAAAATCATTTCGTTGATTTTTGCCAACATTCGTCAACGAAGAAATTTTGAGGATGTTCAAAATTTCTTAACAAAAGAAAAAATACTTACGACAATTTGTTTGTGAAGTGTTCTGGCAACCGTTACGACCTTTTACGAACCCCGGCGAAACCCCAAATTCGCTACGTTCGCAAGCGTTCGCCTCTCTGTGGATACCCCCTTAAAATTATGATTGTTGAACTTCGCCATTTTTTCGACATTCGCATCCTTTGCAAATCGTTTGCGTACCCGTGAAAACCGGCCTTGACTCGGTCACACGAAGGAGACCGACAACCGATCAACAAGGGGCCGAGCAAAAATTTTAAAGCCAGAAAATAATGACGAAGTATCGGTCGGCGTTGTGTTGAGGTGAAGTCGTTCTGTCGATGTGACTGAGGCGTTATGGATGACAAGTGACAGTGATATCGACCCAGCTGCCCTTTTCATGATGAGGAAAAGAAAGAAAAATCTGAAAAGTTCGGATAGATTTACATTTCCAATCAAACCCTGACATATACTCGATATATTTTTCCGCGCGAATTTTATGAATTTGGCGGGAAACCTTGTGTCATCGGGATCTTGCGAACAGTGACACCATGCACACATAGTCGGGATACATGTCGAGTTTTAATGAAATCTTGATGATAAGTTGTTTTCTTCTGAAGGCGCAGTCCATCATGAAAAAGACACCTTGATATCCACTAGATTTGAACTGGTCATGTGCACTATGTTTGAGGGTGCAATATTAGGATTTGCCGTCAAATTTGTGATTAGCTCCTACCCCCCCCCCCCCCCCCCCACCCACCCACGGCCGACTGGGAGTGAGAATTGAGAATGCCCCAACCCCTCATTCACACCCCTTCTCTCTCCATCTCTTTCCCCTCGCGCTCTCTCTCTCTCTCTCTGTCTGTCTGTCTCTCTCTCTGTCTCTCTCTCTCTCTCCCTGTCTCCCTCTCTCCCTCTTTCTCTTTCTTCAGTTCTTTCCTTATTACCTGCTGACAGAAAAAAAGTATTGACCAGGGGCAGGGGAACATTTTTGGAGTGAGGGCTGACACCCAAGCAGGCAGAGTCCAGGGGGAGCCCCCTGAAGCCCTCTGGTTTGTTTGTTTGTTTGTTTTTTGTTTTTTTTTTTGTATTTTGGTTTTTTTTCATGGTCTTACGAGCCTACATGAGCAATTTACATATTATTTTTTTTACAACGTGTAGTTTCTTTTATTTTTCTTTTATTTTTCATTTCTAATCATATTTCTTATCTTTAATCAAAATTGTAGGAGTGCTGCACCCCCTCCCCCGCTTCCGCGGCCCCTATTGGGTTGACTGCATGCATGTAAATTACATTATAAAACCATTTACATGTAGATCGCCGTGCCTTTACAAAACGCTGACAGCATGAAAAATACATCAAACATTTCCCCCTTTCTCGATCTATTGCAATATTACACTGTCTTTATATCGCATATCTAAATCATTTTTGTCAAGCTCAACGTGCGTGAAGAGCAAATAGCAACGGCTTATGATTGACATCGAGTTTGTTCTCGCTCTCTCTCTCTCTCTCTCTTTCTCTCTCTCTCTCTCTCTCTCTCTCTCTCTCTCTCTCTCTCTCTCTCTCTCTCTCTTGTTCTTGTCAAGTCATTCCGTGCCTCAGCTAGCAAGGAGCAGGAGATAGTGAGCAAACGTTGACATTGGATCAACTTTCCGCGCAAAGCTTGAAATCACAAAATTTTCGTCGACTTATTTAGAAAAGCATGACCGATAGCCATATCCGCCACGATCGATCGGTCGTCTGCTAAATTGACCGTGTGAAGCAGTGTCAATGATTTGAACTGATATACCTTGACATTTTCTTAGCGTGTCAGGCAGCATTTCGAAGATGATATGGAATCTGATACCAACTATTATATGGAACGACAGCTACTGCGTTGAACTGCATCTCATGTATCATGTGGGCCTTGCATTAGCTAGGCATCGGAGCACTGTCAAGCATTGAAATTCAATACTGACAGGACTATAGAAAAGCGATGACATGTTAAAATCTTGAGTTTTTAATATAATCATGTCCTTTACTCATTTTCTCCCTTAACTTCCTCAATTCAATAGTAGTACATGTAATTCACTTTATTCCTTCTCCGTTGTTAAAAATATCATCGATTTGGTTCTTTTTTAATGCATTCGATTTATTTAGGGGAAAAAAAACAACAACACATTATTCTACTGTTAAAGTTGCTTTGTCCGCTACAGCAAAAACGCATTTTCATGCACATTAACCACGTGAATCTTAATTGTCTTGATCATTTTCATATAAGATTTGTTTTCTTGGCTGTCCCGGTGAATTTAGCTGCAAGGCAATGGATTTTGAATTTGAATATTTACATTTAAAGAAGGCAGCATATTGCTATGTAGAAACGCTTTGAACACGCTTTTGAACTGTCTTGAATATTTGAAATATTGAGAAACATCTAGAAAAGAGAGAGAGAGAGAGAGATTGAGAGAGAGTGTGAGAAATTATATTTTCGTCTGCAGTACATGTATCAAATTACTAACGTATGTCCGAGCATTGACGGAGAAAGTACAGAAAGTCGTCCAGAATTATCACTGCGTAGCGACCATTGTGTCCATGGGGGTGCATTATGATTCAAATGAATAAAATATGACCTTCCAAGAAAGTGCATTCTGCCATGTATCGTACATTGTATGCACGCATAAGGACATTGCATCGGTTGGGGGGGGGGGGTGGCAAGGACGTGGGCGGGGCAGGGATAAAGGTAAAGTGGAGCTGTCGGTCTTCCCTTCAAATACTCTGACTCTGTCCTCCTATTATCTCTCTATCTCTCTCTCTTTCTTTCTCCGTACATCTATTCATCTATCTATCTATATCTCATTATATCTTTCTCTCTCTTGATCTCTATCCCGCACACCATCTCCACTCCTTATCACAGGGAGCACTCCTACCATTTTGCACAGTTCACATGTATGCATGCAGGACAATGGCAAAGGCAATCACATTCCGACTTTCTGCAGTCCTCACAGGTAGACATTCGGCCCTGGGTGGAGAGTGGCAATGTATAGATAAATGTCTTGCCAAAGACGTCTATAGTGTCGCTGCAGCGGGACTCGAACCACAGTTTATGTGATCTACAGTCCGAGAACGTATCCACTAGACCACTACACTAGATACAGTAGTGGCAAGAGAGATGCGCTGATTTGAAGGAAAGGGGGAAAGGACAGAAGGGGGCATACAGCTAAGCAGGGCAGCGAGTAAACATATTATACAAATCAAGTGCAGTGTCGAAAAGGTAAAAGCTTTTCAAGTCGCGCTTTGGAGAGGGAAAAGTCTATTTTCTAGTCCCTAGGTGTGCTTGGCGATACGTGTCCAGTGAGCATAATTCTAAGGGCGCATTTATCATGTTGTTAGCTCTTTTTAAAGACCTAAAAGCAGCGTTCTGATACGCTGTTCTAGCTCAAATCGCAGCTGTGTCCTGACCAGGAGCTATGTTTTGTCAACATGTTCAAGGAGTTACAATATAGACCTAACTCCTAATTGGTTTTGCAGAAATAGCTTCCAAAACACACTCAACAGGTGCTTTTCAAAACACAGTTTTGCGTTGAAAACGAGCTGTAAACATGGTATATTAAACCGCGTTTCTAAAACCGTCTTCAAAACGCTGATTCCGGCTTCGCAATCTATAGAGCACCACGTTTTGCAGGTAAGAATCAGCGTTTCGATACACGTTTTGTTCAAAACGTGGTCATGGCCGGAGGTTTTTGTTTGTTTGATAGTTTTTTTTTTTCTTGTTTTGTTTTGTTTTTTAACTTTTCAAAACGCAGTTACAAAACGAAGAAGCAAGGTAGAACCTACAATTTGCCTGGAGAAAATAGCTATTAAAAGGGTATAAAAACAGCTTTTCAAAAGCACGTTACAACGGTGTTCAAAACGCTGATTTTTTTAAAAGCACACCCTGGTCAGGTATGCGATGTACATGTATGTGGTCCATAATCTGCTTGTTTTCGTCCAATGTGCCTATTTTAGTTTTAATATCCTATAAAGGGCCTGAAATGGGGGGGGGTGGAATGTATGGTCCCATTTGTTTACCCCTCAATATGCTCAAACCTCAAAACGGTCCAAAATTTATGTGCACAATATATGCAATTCCATAAACATTGTTCTTACTGTTTTACATTCAAATCATAATTGTAACCGTCTCTCTATTGATCTTCTACGAAAAAAATCTTTGTCTTTCTTTCTTCATGGTCTTTGTTTGTTTGTTTCTTTCTTTCTTCCTTCCTTCCTCCCTCCCTTATTATTTTTTTTTAATTCTCCCTAAAAATTGAAGGCAGCAATCATCGATCGAGAACTGTCAAAACATTTCACTTCGAGCTACTTCATAATACCTTGGGGCATCAGATGCAATATTTTCAAGGAACCTTCCATTTTGTGTGTGTGTGTGTGATTTAACGAAAAAAAAAAATCATATGGAGGCATGAAATAGTATGCATTCACCCTTACATTTTCGAGAAGGAATTGGAAATGGAAATGAAAATTACAGTCGAATAGATCGATCTTCCTTTCATTCTCTTGCTGTAAACGTTAATATTTCTTTGAGAAAGTGAGGACATGACTAGAATAAAATAATTATTCGTTTCCCGCCCCCATCGAAAAACAACACTATTTCATTGTCACGTTGTACGTCATGACTTGTAGAATATGTAGTTCTCTAATGTTCACACTGCATCCCCAAAGGCGGCGCTACAAGGTGGCAGGGGCGGCCGCCCCCTCCCCGTGATCTTTCGAATGATCAAAAAAAGGAGAAGAAGAAAAAGAAGAAGAAGAACAAGAAGAAGAAGAAGAAGAAGAAGAAGAAGAAGAAGAAGAAGAAGAAGAACAAGAAGAAGAAGAACAAGAAGAAGAAGAAGAAGAAGAAAGAAAGAAAGAAAGAAAGAAAGAAAGAAAGAAAGAAAGAAAGAAAGAAAGAAAGAAAGAAAGAAAGAATATGCGGGAAGAGAGGGCAGAGTCATGCAACTGTGTAATAGCCCTATTTGTTCATTTAAAACGTAAATAAACTCATCTGAGGGCCATTGCATTCCCCCCTCAAAATATCCTGGCGCCGCCCCGGCATTGTCCACCCTCGCTTCTACCCGTTAGAACAATGATAAAGAAGCAGCAAAGAGGAAGAAGAAGAAGAAATATGAAAACAGGAAGGAGAGAAGAGAAAGTGGAATAGTTGAATATAGAAGAGGCGAAGGAGAATTAAGAAGAGTGGTGAAGGAGGAAGGAAAGATGAAAGAGAAGCAGTGCAGGAAGATGAGAATAGGGAGGAGAATAAGAGAAGTCCGAGATCTGTGGTGCTGTGGTCCAGTGGATAAGTCTCTGGACTCTGAACCACGAGGTACGGGGTTCGAATCCCTGTTGCACTTGCAGCACTAATTGTCCTTACATTTGCCACACTCGACCCAGGTGTAGTAATACCTGGTAGGATTTATTCCTTGAATCCACCAAGCGCTATATAAGGTAGCCGTGCTAAAGCCAGGGTAATAATGCGATAGCAGGACCCTCTGGGAGAACAGTACATAATACCATCGAGGTAAATCTACCTCCATGATAATACTGAAGAGGCTATCCTGGGTAAACAAACATATCATTATTATTACTATTATTATCATTATCACTAATTATTATCATCATTATATACGGACTGGATCCTGTTTTTTAATGATAGTAATGATAATAATGATAATAACAATAATAATGATAATAATGACACTTAATTGATTAATTATTATAATTATTGTTATCATTATTATCTTCACTGTAGTGCTGGGATGAGATGAAGGAAAATTTGTGAGCTTTGAGCACTTTGATGTCATTTTGGAAGAATATTCATAGTATGAATGAAGAGGATTGCTCTTCAAATACCATATGTTTGAAATATGACAAGAACTTTATCTTTATTCTTCGGCCCTAGCATAGTGTGTAGTCCCAAGCTAGTATATACCCATTTTGAATTGTTTCCTAACCACCATTTCCCAATTGCTTTGAATGAATCAGTTTCTTTTACACCGTAATCGCATGACCAGAAACATCAAGTTTAATTTGAAGATGATGATG
>CM057171.1:17998547-18219198 GCA_029962745.1 Echinometra lucunter
GACATCTCTCGAACTCGTGCCCCCTAGTAAATGCTCTTGAACATGTTGAATGTATAGTGTATCTCCGGTACTTATGACATATTTGTTTGTCCATTTCAACCATCAGCGTTTCATTTTAAAAAATGTGTGTGTGTGTGTTGTGTGTGTATGTGTTTTGTTTTGTTTTGTTTTGTTTTGTTTTGTTTTTTTTTTTGGGGGGGGGGTGTATAATGATCCAAAATGTGAATCTTATTTCACTACATTTTGTTTGGATTTGATGTGTACTGTACATCACTGGCGCAACTACAGTTGTACATGTCTAATAACAAACATAAAAAAGAAAGAAAGGAAAGGAAGAGAGAGAGAGAGAGAGAGAGATAAAAAGAAAAGAGCGGTTAGAAGAAGAGCTAAGAAGATGAAAGGACCCCTCCTCCCACCTTCCCTAATCAATGGCGTTGTAAATTCGTATGTTATTTTCCTAGTTGGACATGTGCGCCCCCCCCCCCCCCTATGATGCCAGTGCCCCTCACTAGTTTGAATTACGCTATGGCTACACCTCTGCTCTATGCATCTTCATTCCTGACGCAACGACTGGGGTGAAAACCTATTGCCTCATTTCCTGCTATCGATTGCAATGTTGTGATAGCAGAATCACATCTACGCGCGCTTTCTTAATGTTGTCGTCTGCTTCTCGTCCAATCAAGCACATTGAATCCATCGTACCTGAATACAGATGAAAACCAGGGACTTGATTGTTCGACACATTTGAAGCATGTACAATTGACTTGCGTCTCCCTCTTTTGTGAATATTCACTGATATGGAATATAATCTTGACATTTAACCATACATGCAAACGTGAACTTTATGATCGCGATCGCTGTGTGCAGTTCTTGTGTTGTCTGCCTTCTCACATCTAGGATTTGACTGTTTCGGCTGCAGTTTCTTTAATCCTGGATCAAGCTATCACTCTCAGTTGATAATGAAGGTGAAGTGATTGTGAACTACCCCTTGGATTATTCATTTTAGGCTGCTATTCAACTCAGTGCCATCTGTATTTTGAAGGTAAGAAATTTTTCTGTGTTCGAATCGTGATTGTATCCATTAAGGCAATAAAGCCAAGTTCATAAAGTTAGCGAAGTGTTGAAGTGTCGCCAACTTCATTACAGTTTCCTCGGCAACGACACACTTGTCACTTATCATCCTGTCATTGCTTGCACGTTCATCGCTATATATAAACATTTTTTTTTTATTAAGACTAACTTAGGTAGAGCGGTTATGTCATGAAATGTCAATGATAAGGCCAAGTAAAATTGATTCCTTGTTTCTCGTCCGGATACTTTCAACCTGAGGAGGAGGGGGTTCCATGCTATGTGATATTTGATATTTTTTGTACACGAAATGCTATTCGGAAACTAGGAATTATTTTTATTTGGCCTAAATTGTCAGTTTTGAGCCCACATCCCAGTGGGTTCATGGTGATGAAATTCGGTTTATTTTAAGATATTAGGAACAGTAGGTAGGCGACGGGACAGCTTTAATAATGAGAATAATACCTGATTCAATTCAAAATTCCAAAAAAGAACAACAAACAAAAGCTTGAAAGAGAGAGAGAGAGAGAGAGAGAGAGGGGGGGGAGAGGGGAGGGGGAGAGGGGGGAGGGGGGAGGGGGGGGGGGAGGGGGGGGGGGGGGAGAGGGGGGGGGGAGAGAGAAAAAAGAGCGGTGATCATGGTGGAGTTTAGAAAATGCGGGCGTCCGAAGAATAGCTGTCACCATTTTTTTTAGAAAGGCGGTAATTTGGGGTATCAAACTACTCTATACTTACTTGTTGGTCGGTTTGGTTCTTCCCCGTTCAAAATGTCCACATAACTTTCCTGAGCTAGCGACAGAGGTATAGGTTTTGTGACTCATTCATCCTTTCTTCTTCCTCTTCTACCTTCATCTACTATCCCAGTCATCTCTGTCATCTCCACGTTTTCTCACACAGATCGCTTCCAAAGTACCACACCCAAATAAGTTCCTTTTTTTCTTGGCTGGCCTTCATATCTAGTTTGAAATAACCCCCCTTTTAGGGGTGGGCTGGTGAAAATCAAGTCCAGGATTTCTAGAAAGCAAAATACACCCCCCCCCCTTCATTACGTTCATAGTATGCTAAATTTTGAGATGATAATGGCTTATTATGTAGTTCGGCGACGGCATCAAGGGGTTGCGTTGGGGTAAGACATGCATGGCAGCCCCCCCCCCACCCCCTCCCCAAAATCAAAAGCCTTTCCTCGGCAATATTTTAAAGGTACTTTTACATAGCAGAATCCATGACCAACCATTCACTATAATCCTTGTGAAATAATGTGCGAACTTCTGAGTAGATTTAGCGTAGACTTTTCGGCATAAACGTGAATTCGTATGTTAAAACATCTTTAACAGTAATCAAATTCAAGTAGACATTGGTCAGAGAAGTTTATTTTGAAAACATCCAAAATTCAGTAGATAAACCTTCTGCACTATTTTGAATCTCCCTTGCTGTGCTCCTAATATAATATGATACTCTCTGAAATCTAAGAGTATAACGTCTGGTTGTCATAGACTAGGTACCTATTATGACCAATAGGATGGGCAACATTGAATATAACTGGAAGGCAAAATGCCAGGAAGTATTTACTTAATTGTTATTACTGCTAATTCCTTGCTTATCTTCCAGATAAGATAGCTCGGCTCAAATGAATTCGGTTTAATTTCTGACTGGGTGCATTGCAAAGTATATATTGTAGAGAACCTTGGGTACAGTAAGTCTGCATCAAGTTCCCAACTTCCCAGTCTAATATGAAACATGGATATCCATGCGTGTATTAAGATCGTGGATTTGTTAGAAGGTTTGAAGAGATTAATTGTACAATCGCCTTTATTTGAAAGGATCAGTAGCATTTCCTGTGTCCATCAAGTTTCTATTTCATATTTTTCATAAAATTCAAAATCCGCATTCTTGTTGGAGGGATTATCTTTTTCTTTCTTATTCTTTATTGCTTTTACTTTTATTGTGACATGCATGACTAGTGGTGTGAATATCGCATTAATTTTTGCCTTGCGTGGACAATGAATGGTCTTGTAATATTGGAAAAGCAAACAAACAATAAAAGAAGACAAAACATCGAACAATAGAATGACAAGACCAACAAGCATTCAAATAAGACAGCAAACAAACAAACAACAAAATAAGACAAGATAAAGCAAACAATAAGTCCAAAAGTCCAAGTCCAAGTCCAAAATTAATTACGCATTTCAGGGATATGATTAAAATAGTTCAGATCATAATAGGCAGCAGGGATTGATGTGGGGGGGGGAACTGCCAGACTAGCAAAATTATTAACGAATAAAGTTGTTGTAATGGGAATTATTCCGACAAACAAGGAAAATTTATAGAAGAAAATGTCCCAATTTCTTGCATGTTTTACTATCCCTCCTTAAAGGCATCATTGGCGTAAATATTGGGTGAGGGGGGGGGGGGGTGTATAGGTCTGTAAAAAAAATCCACTTTTCAAAGAAGAAATATTATCATAAACAATCAGTTGTTGATTTTTTTATGAATCTGTCATAAACAACGGTTACAGTAGTAGAATTTCTGTTTGAAATGCTATTAAAGCCGGAGACTGGATTAGACCGTCTGCATGAGTTCACGCTTGAAATTTCGGCAAAAGATTTCGATCTTCCCCCACTCTTAGAAACAGCGTGACACACATTGAAATTATTACGAGTACATATTATATATTTTTTCATTCCCCCTAACTCGCTCGGATGCTGGGGTACATTATTTTTCTTCTGAAGGGGGCGGGGAGCGGATGTTATACCCCATATCCCGTTCTAGCGACACCGTTGCGACGGTTACCAATCCCCCCCCCCCCCGCCGCATGTCCACCTAAACTCCAGACCATCCTTCCATAGCATATTATAATTATGTACTGTATTTATAACGGAACTCTTTTGACTTGTACCTTAGAAATTATCATACGTTTTTGGAACGGAAGCAGTTCGGTTTTCAACAAAGGACGCCCTTAATTTCTTCATTTCCTCTTATTTGAAAAAAAAACGTGGTGGTGATGAGAAAAGGGTGATGGAGGCCAGAGAATGGGTTTTAATGAGACAGGGAGAGAGAAAGAAGGAGAACAGAAAGACATAGAGGTAATGATGGAACAGAGAGACAGGGAAGGAAGAGTGGAAAAGGAGAAGAGAGAGAGAGAGAGAGAGAGGGAGAGAGAGAGAGAAGAGTATGGATTTGAGAGAAAAGATTTGATGAAAAAGAGTATGAAGAGAGGAAAGATTTAAAGAAAGATCATGAAAATCAGAGCAGAAATTGAGATGTGCGCTGCCCTGCATTTGCTAAGTATAAGTCCAACCAACTCAATCATGTCAATATCTTGCTTTATCCTGTTACTCTTACAAAGTTACGGATTTAAGATGTTACTCGGTAACATTTAATGATGCAAATGTCATCCTTTCCCTTTTCCTTGTAATCTTTTCATCTTACGCTTACTCCAATTTCCTTCACTCTGTATATCGTCAAATAATGTCTGTATAATGTTCGTACATCACATGCTAATTAGTCATCATTCGGCGTCCCCAACACAAGCTCCGTTTTTTTCGGGCGTTCGCCACCTTCTCTGTATCATAATAGGCCAATTGGAATTATATATACTTTATGTTATTGTCTCCGAAGGAAATAAATGTGAATTTCAATTTAAAAATCAATGACAGAGAAAGAGAGGGAGAGAAGGAGAGAAGGAGAGAGAGATGGAGTAAAGAAGAAAGAAAAGTCCATTTCAATGTCATTATTTTAGAAAACATAAGGTTATCGAATATCGAGAATAGAATTTAATATGAAGGCTAAAGGCAGAGGAACAGCTGCAAGAAAGAAGTCCATGGGGGGGGGGGGGGGGGGGGGAGGGGGTGCACTTGTACGCACCCTCCGAATAATTGAGGAACTCCTCGCTGCAATCATGAACTCTTCATCCACTAATTTCACAGGTTGCTGATGCGAGTCACGTCGGTGCATCAATGGAAGCCTGCAAGGCTTGTTGATATATTCTCAGCGTGCTGGCATGCATCCCTCAAATAAACCCTCTCAAAACGCCTTAATTTCATCATTATAACACCCGTCACGTGATTACCAAAATGTTATTTTCCAATCTGCCATCAGAATCGCACTGCTAGAAGCCATGGAAGTGATTCCCCCGCACTGTCTCAATCATACTCGAAGACAATTTTCGATCAAGAAAGAAAAGAAACGTGAGTTTTTTAATTTCCGTCTTGCCTTTTCAACCAACGTCAATTTTCTCCTGGTGTTTTTTTTCTTTGAAGCTCAAAAGAAGTGAAATCGGGGCAATATTTGTAAAGCGTGGCAAGGGATTATTCGCTGTCTGTCATGCGAAGGATATACATATCCGGTATTGCCATTTGGTCCATTACCAGTTCGTCTAATTTATCTTGTTTTATCTTTCCTACTTATTCAATTATGATTTGTAGTTCTGTTTTATTATTTCATTTGTACTTTCTGTAATGGCAGTCCAGAATATGGATTTTCTTTCAATAAACAGATTCAATTTCATATAATTTAATTTAATTTGATTTAATTTGATTTAATTTGATTTGATTCGATTTGATTTGATTCTTTACATATTTTGTATACCGGCGGAACCATCAAACTTGTTTGATATTGAACCTTTGCTCAGTTCGTCCAACATCCATGTTTTTCCAATTTCATAGGTTCTTATTTTCATTTTGCTCTGATGACGAGTTAGGTCTATACTATTTGCTACATATTTGACCTTACATTCAGCAGCCAGATCCAACGAATAACTTTAGTTTTAGGGCTTGACTTTTTCCTTTATAGTAGTTAGCGAGGACATGGGATTCATTTGTCTTTAAGAATCTAATATTACTTATTTATGTGTATGTTCATTTATTTATTTATTTATTTATTTATTTATTTATTTATTTATTTATTAAATATTTATTTATTTATTTATTCATTCATTCATTCATTCATTCATTCATTCATTCATTTATTTCACAGCTTTATACAGAATAACCTGTTTTATCTACATATCAAATCAATTAACAAAGAAGAAGAAAGTAAAAGACTAAAAGGCTTACAACAGGGCTCTGTTATTTATAAAAAGACCACAAAGAATTTGAAAGAAATGCAATATACATTTGCAACATGTTGGCTCAATTGATAGAGCACGGGATAGAGCATCCGCCTCATGAACGGGAGGTCGCGGGTTCGATCCCCGGCCGAGTCATACCAAAGACTTTAAAAAATGGGACTTCTGCCTTATATATGGTGGCCCTTAAGTACGCTCGACAACAGGTCATGTGCGACGTAAACTTCGCATCCAAGGTCATGAATTTCGCACCCCAGGTCCTGAAGTTCGCATGCCGGGTCCTGAACTTTGCATCCTGGGTAATGAATTTCGTGCCACGGGTCGTGAATTTCACGACTGGGATGCAAAGTTCGCGCCAAGGGTCATGAATTTCACGACTGGGATGCAAAGTTCGCGCCACGGGTCCTGAATTTCGCGTCGCGGGTCGTGAATTTTCGCATCCGAGGTAATGAATTTCGCATCGCGAGTCGTGAAATTCACGACCCGCAATGCGAAATTCAGGACCTGGGATGCGAAATTCACGTCGCACATGACCTGTTGTCGAGCGTACTTCAGGGCCACCATACTTATAGCCAGGTGCTAGGCATAATATAAGAGCGGAGAAGGGTCATAATAACATATTATGTTATGCAGGGCCCGCTGAGAGAGCAGTTGAAAAACTGAAGTGGCTACCCTGGGTATTACTGACGGGTAAAGCAGGCTTACACACTCACCCACCAACAGTCTCGTTACAACAAACAGGTTGTGGGGGGGGGGGGGGGGAGGGGAATGGGGGTAGGTTCATTTATCCCTCTCTTTCCATGTCTACGCCATAAAGTCTTCTGTGAGGCAACATGCATGGATCCTATCTTGTGGCTTGCAACGTTCTGTACATCCATATTTGGAATACCTGACAAAACAGATCAACGACATTTCGCTGGCATGCATGCATGGGGATGCCGATAAAAACGATAAACAGAGCTGCTATAAACAACAAACGAACGTAAACAAAGACGCAAACAAAACAGAAATGATTACAAAAGCTGACCAATGAGGCGTGGGTCGAAATTTGATTGGTTCTTTGTTCCGTGATTGTATTTATTTCACAACTTTTTTTTCGCTGGCGAAGCCGTTGGGGCACGGGGACACGTCCTATCAAATATCGAAGAAGTGGAAAGGAAACAAACGAGAAGGGATGGGGGGGGGGGGGACATGAATAAAAAGATGTGACCGTTGCGCCCACATGTCACCAGCCGTGACTCTCTCGCTCGATCATAAAGCTTGGAACATTATTTACGCCTCCGTGCATATCGGAATGCCCCTTGAAGTTCATACTCTATCAGTTATTTCTCTCTCTCTCTCTCTCTCTCTCTCTCTCTCTCTTTCATTTTTTTATTTGCTTTGGTTGAGTTTTCGTGTTTTTTTTTTCTATTCTTTTCTTTGCTTTAGGCCACAGACAAGTCATGATGGATGCGTGATTAACGAGTCGTAAAATGTCGCAGATGACGTCATGAAAATGTTAGCCTACATTTTGTATTTTCATTCTTCATTTCCTTTCTTTCTGTAATGAGAGAGAAAGAGATGAAACAAAATTGAAAGAAAGGTATCAAGTTACGAGCTGAGTGAACAGGACGAGCTTTAATTAAACTGATTAAATGTTTTGCCAGAAGCCACTAACCTTCGTTCTCCAGACAGTGAGTGTAAAATGTTTTTATCGCGTTCCTTGAAAGTATAGCATGCGGAGAAAATATCAGTGGAAATCATTACATACAGGCACATGTTATATTGCTGTAAACGTAGGTGTAGTCGTAAGGGAGGGGGTGAGAGGAGCCAGTTTAACCCCTCCCACATCCAGAAAAAAAAATTAAGAAAATAAATAATCGATGGAGCTTTGCGGATTAAGAAATAACCCTTACTCCTATCATAGGTGTGTGCGCGCGTGTGTGTATAGTCATGTGTGACTCTGTAATTTTGTGCGTCATCGCCCGTCTGTGCCCCCCCCCCCCCCCCGGCCAATCTAACAAATCTTGCTATGCCTGTGCCTGTAAACGTTTTTCGCTGAAAGTAATGGCTCGGTGAAGAGACGTGTTACTGATCACATGTTTTATTTCTTAAAGGCCTGCAGATTTGCTTAATTTCGTGATCACGTAGTGCTAATCAAAATGAGAAACGTGATTTAATCTTGGATGTGACTATAGTCAGGATAGTAGTCGCATCTCTAGCCTACTTATACTACGAGTTATATCTCGTCCACATCAACGAGATCGGCCTCGGACCGATAACCGGTTGACCCCCCCCCCCCCCCCCCCCGAAAAATAATACATTGCCCGAATGGCCAAGTATATAGGGATCGTTATGAAGTCTGCGCGTAGTTGCTTTCAAGGTTGTCTGCAGGCACAAACCCTATTGACACTTTCCTAAATTACATTTGGGTCCTGAGAGAAGCCTAGGCAACGTGCAGAGCTACAGTAAACGATCCTCATTGACCTGCTTTAGTTTCCTACTCAGACCTGTTTCGACAGACCAGGGTTTGTGCCTGCAAACTACTCTCAAGGTGGCACAACTGATGTATCAGGGTTCGATCGTGGGTCTGGTCTTCTGGATGCATGATGATGTAAAAGTATTCATGCGCGCGTTAAAAAGTCTAGTCTCTTAGCACTGCATCCTGCCCTATGGAAACGGAAGTAGACAGTAGAAGTAGAATTAGAACTAACAAAAGCGGTGGAAGTAGAAGTAGAAATATAGAAGCAGAAGCAGAAGTAGAACTAAAAGCGGAAGTATAAGTATTAAGTAGAACTGGGCACCGTTTCATGAAGACTGTCAGCACTGACAAGTTGTCAGTCACTGACAATTTCAGTAAAATCCTTGGTTTTGATTGGCTGAGAAGCACTGATCACTGACTGTTACTATGGTAACTGTCAGTGACTGACAACTTGTCAGCGCTGACGACTTTCATGAAAACTTTCCCCAGAAGTATAAGTAAAAGCAGAATTAGAAATACAAGTATAGAAGTAGAAGAAGAAGTATACAAGTACAAGTAGAGGTAGAGGTAGAAGCAGAATCAGAAGTGGAAGTAGAAACAGAAGCAGAAGTAGAAGAAGTAAAAGTAGAAGTTGAAGTAGACACTGGTAGAAGTTAAAAGTAGAAAGAGAAGCAGAAGTAGAAGTAGAAGTAGAAGCAGAAGCAGAAGCAGAAGCAGAAGCAGAAGCAGAAGCAGAAGCAGAAGCAGAAGCAGAAGCCAAAGCCAAAGCCGAAGCCGAAGCAGAAGCCGAAGCAGAAGAAGAAGTAGAAGTAGAAGTAGAAGTAGAAGCAGAAGCAGAAGCAGAAGTAGAAGCAGAAATAGAAGTAGAAGTAGAAGTAGAATTAGCAGAAGAATATAGAAGCAGAAGCAGAAGTAGAAGCAGAAGCAGAAGTAGAAGTGGAATCAGAAGCAGAAGCAGAAGTATATAAAAGCAGAAGCAAAAATAGAAGCGGGAGCAGAAATAGAAGTAGAGGTAGAAGTAGAAGTGGAAGTAGAAGTAGAAGTAGAAGTAGAAGTAGAAGTAGAAGTAGAAGTAGAAGTAGAAGTAGAAGTAGAAGTAGAAGTAGAAGTAGAAGTAGAAGTAGAAGTAGAAGTAGAAGTAGAAGTAGAAGCAGAAGTAGAAGTAGAAGTAGAAGTAGAAGCAGAAGCAGAAGTAGAAGTAGAAGTAGAAGTAGAAGTAGAAGTAAAAATAGAAGCAGTAGAAACAGTAATATGAGTAGAAGTAGAAGAAGGTCGATTTTCAGACAGAAAATTATCTGACTGACGGAGTTCTAAAAAAAAACCACACCGAAAACAATACACACTGAAAACCATTTCGATATCCCACATTATCTGAATCGCATTTTGTAGACAGTTCCTTTAACATTGACGTCTTTAGGTAATGAATACAAAGAAAATAGCAAACAAAGTAGATGAAAAGAAACAAAATAAGGCATAGGAGAAATGGATGAAATTGGATGGAAACCGAACCCACTGCTGTCCAATCGCCTCTCGAATAACCAGGGATTATTCCTCACTGGTGCTTCAAATTTCCTTAATTGAATCGAGTATGATTGTCCAACTGGATGGCTATTCATAAGAGAGATGAATGTCCGCTGTATCAAGTTTTTTTTACTTCTTCTCTCGAATGGCGAACTTAATCGGCTGCGAGTTAGCGAACAGCGATTCGACAACCCTAGCGGCTCTTTGCTCCCAAATCGAATGGCCTATTTTGAATCGATTGGAATGTTTCAGTGAGGTTACTGAACTTTGCATTTCTACGTGACTGTGTTCGGATTCTGTCATGTGCCAATGGCATGTTCTGGAATTGTCTGACTCAAACTTGGACATAGGCTTACGGGCACAATTTCGCTGAGGGGAGGGGGGGGGGTGGTTGTAGATAGATAGAGATAGAGATAGAGATAGAGATAGAGACAGAGACAGAGACAGAGACAGAGATAGAGATAGAGATAGAGATAGAGATAGAGACAGAGACAGAGATAGAGATAGAGATAGAGGCAGAGATAGAGATAGAGACAGAGATAGAGATAGAGATAGAGATAGAGATAGAGACAGAGACAGAGATAGAGACAGAGACAGAGACAGAGATAGAGATAGAGATAGAGATAGAGATAGAGATAGAGATAGAGATAGAGATAGAGATAGAGATAGAGACAGAGATAGATAGATGGAGAGAGAGAAAGATATATATATATATATATATATATATAGAGAGAGAGAGAGAGAGAGAGAGAGAGAGAGAGGAGGGGGAGGGGAGGACGAGCTGACGTCTCTTGCCTGAATTTCAGCTGTGCAGCTTCATGAAATTCCGAGTGAACGAAGAGAGCAAGCATTACCACTGACGCATCTTTTTTTTTTGTTTTTTTTGTTTTTTTTTGGGGGGGGTATTCATGTTTTTCATAGAAATATAATTCATTTTGCAGATTGCCCATTCTGATCACAGTTGCCAGAATAGGCCTTTAGGAATAGGGGGCAGAGGGCTGGAACCCTGGTTCCTTCACCTTGTTCGCTCATGGTCTTTAAAGCAACCATTTAAATATGTTTCTCATGAAAGATGAAATGAGTTTAGTTTCTACTGTAAACCACACTCGTGTCTACCTACCTTGTAGTTTGATTTAAAAACTAATAATTTTAGAGAATGTACGTACGCAGTGAAGTGGAAATAAAGCCAAGCTGAAATAGCTGAAATTACCAAAATCTGCAACCGGTTGACCTAAAATCAAATTAAAGTAGTACCCAAGAGTCCAAGACATTGCAAGATGTACATCTGCATGCAGTATTTAGGTTAGATGGGGTATTCGTGGGTAGGACCTTGTCAGAGAGGACATTTTAATCTGGTTTTCCCCGTCGTCTTGTACGTGACAAGGTGTTCAAGTACGTTTTATCCCACTAAATATTGAATTCCGTAGATTTAGTACATGGGTCATCTGGTTCTAGTAAGCAATGGGTTAACATTCTCCAGGGGAGCATTTCATGAAGAGTTTTGTCGGTGAAAATCACCGACAAATGTTATAAGCTACTGAAAATCCTCGCATCTGATTGGATGAAAGCAAATTAGTCAGTGAAAATCACCGACAAAACTCTTCATGAAACGCTCCCCAGGTTTGTACCGAAAAATGTCTTTTATCCGTTGTCTAATTATTGGCTAAGAACTCCCGGCAATTATGGATGCTGCGTATTTAACCCTTTCCCCCCACTTTTGTCTCTCTCTATCGACGAAAAAGCTATAGTTATTCTGCATGCTCCAACAGTTAAGTTTTCCACCACCCTCTCCCTAGCGACGATCAGAATTTAATATTAAAATTTTGTACTTCCTTTTTGAGATGAATCCATTGTAAATCAGGAGCTGCGGAACGTTTCCTTTTTTCCGGGCTGGGGGGGGGGGGGGCTGACAACCAAACAGGCGGAGACCCCTGAAGCCCTTGGGTCTCTATGGTTTTGCAAGCCTATTTGAGAAATTTGAATATTGCGGTTTTACAATAACAGAGTACATGTATTTTTTCTTTTCTTTAAAAAAAATGTTTTTATCATTTTATTTTATTTTTCCCTTTTTTAACCGAGAATTGTATTGGGGGTGGGGGTCTGCAGCCACCAGTCCCTTCCGCTTCCACGACCCCTGTTCAATGGTAATTAAATCCAATCAAAAAAAGTGGTCGATTTACTCTTTTGAGAGCTGGTTTCACTAATTTGAGTTTGAATTCCAAACGAAATGATCTTTAAGTGAATCCCCAAAGTGATTTTCCATGTTCATATACATTTCGATAGTCTGCATGCAGGAATTGCGTCATTGCTTGCAGCGCTTTCAGTCCCACGCCTTACGATAGAGTGCCTGTTTTCATTAGATATTGACCCTTTCCTCTTCTCATCTCCCCGAATATTGTCTTTCGAAGAAGGTGTTAATACCTATACAGAGCCACCATCATTATCATGATTATGTTTGCTTGAATTCATAAACTATATTTAAAAAAAAAACCCGTGGATAATCCAAATACAGGATAGTGATTCTTAGTGTGATTCGGTCAATTCAAATTCAGTTCAATCCAATTCAGTTTATTTCATTTCCAACAAAAAAAAATTGAAAATCAAACTTTTGCTTTTTCAGCATTATTTGGGAGACACATCGGTTTCGGGAAGTCTACAGACGTCTGCAATGTCATAAAAACTTCGTTGCAATTATAAAGGTTTCGACCATTCCTATTATTGGAATTATTGCTAATTTGTCGACCTTCACACTAATGTCAGCCCTAAATTACTGGGTTTTTTTTTCTGGAAACCCATGTGTTAAAAGCGGGCAAACTAATTTTGTGGTTGAAAGTCGGTAGTTAGTAAGTGTAAGAGAGTATTTTCAAGTTTTCTCTTTCTGCAATTACAGTTGAAATTAAACAATTTTACGTATCTTCCAATGGCGCGTCCGCGCTTGGGCGGAGCTAGAGTGACACTCCTCCCTTTTTGCGAAGCCCAATGCAAGTGAGGAGTTATACACATTTCGTAAACCCTTTTAAAGTAAAACATCATGGATGCGCCAAAAAAATAAAAAATAAAAAAATAAAAAAATAACATGCCAACATTCCGGATGAATAATCAGTGGCGAAACAGCCGGGGGCAGGGGGGGGGGGGGGGGCAGAGTGCCCCCTGAAGGATTTCAGCGGGAAAATCCACCAAACCACCGGGGAAAAATGAAAGGGAGGGTAAGAAAGAAAAAGGAAGGGAGAAAGGGAAAGGAAGAAGAAGAAAGGAAAAGAAAGAAAAGAAAGGAAAACAAAGAAGGAAAAGGGAAAGAAAGAAGGAGAAAGGGAAAGGAAGATGGAGAAAGGGAAAGAAAAAGGAGAAAGGGGAGAAAGAAGAAGAGAGAGAGAAGGGAAAGAGGGAAAGGGGAAAAAAAGAAGAAAGCAAAGGGAAACAAAAGAAATGAGGGAAAATTTAGTACCAAAACTCCGGAGTTTCCGGGGGCTTCACTCCCTTGGCCCCCGCAGTGGCTTTCTCTGTAGACCCCCATCAGGGGCCCTAAGCCAGAACCCTGGGCCCCACCCGCTAAGAGCTTCGCAACAAGCAACTCGCGGTGCGGGCTCACCTCCGCATATTCTATTTCTAGACTTAGTTACCGGGAAATTTTCGGCTCTGCCCCCCCCCCCCCCGATAACAGGCAGAGAATGTAAGAGACCGGGAACAGACAACTAACAATACAAAGAAATGTCGGAGCTTCCGCGCTTTGCGCGGGAGGGGGAAAAATCCCCCCTCCCTGCACCCTCCCCGCTAGGGAGCACTACATTGGCGTAAATTCCGGGGGTGGGGAATCTATCACCCCCACTTGGGGGAGAAGGGGGATGGTGTGTACAAATCCCCCCCTCCCCCCATGCAGACACACTTTTTCCTGAAGACAATATATTTTAATTAATCAGTTAGTAAAAATTCTGAATATCTATCATAAACAACCATCATATTTTAGAATTTCTATTTGAAAATGCTATTGAAAACAAAAAAGTGGTTATTTTGGCTCGCTCGCTTCGCTCGCTCATCAAAATCTTAGGATTTCCATCCAAAATTGCGATCAAAATCGAGAAAAGTGGTTATTTTTGGCTCTCTCGCTTCGCTCTAACGTCATATTTTAGAATTTTTATTCGAAAATGCGATTCAAAACCTGAAAACCGGAAAAGTGGTTATTTTCTGCTCGCTCGCTCGCAAAATAGATATCAAAATGTGAGTGAGAGGGAAAAAAATTGTTTAAAAAGTTTTTCATCCCCCCACTCCTCAAATTGGATTTATGCCGGTGGAGCACTACCGTCCTCCTAAAATGTAGTCCTAGCTACGCCACAGATTCTAGACATAGACTAGTTACCGGGAAATTTTGGGCTCTGCCCCCCCCCCCCCCGATAACAGGTACCTGTTACGCCACTGCGGATGATCACATGATTGCTACTGTATGTCTTTCGAAGTCACATGTTTTCTCCGTCAAGGCTATCCAAAGTCACAAGATAATCATTTCTCATTATTCTGACCTTTATGCTGACGGCATATTTGAATTGTGTACATCTCCCGAGTAATGTGAAGCAGTTAGTGAATATTTTAGAAATGTAATGGAATCTGTCACTCTCAAAGGTCCGTTTATTTTGACTGAACAGAAACAAAACGTTAACGACTTGTTTTTAAGAAGGAAATTTACTTCCTGAAGTCCACCGTGTCCTCAAAGAAGTATTTTATGAAAGTTATGTCAGAGAATCTCTTGTTTCAGGTCCGTCACACAAGGGCCATCATTTGCTGACGTAAGGATTGCGTCAGTGAATGCGTCAGTGATTGGTCAGGTAGGGGTGTTGCGGTCTAGTGGATTATGTATCCGGACCGTGAACCACAAGTTATGGGGTTCGAATCCCTGTCGCAGCATTTATGTATTTCAGCAAGACTTCAATCTACAATTTTGCATCACTCGACCCATGTGTAACGGGTGGATACTGGATACCCGGTAGGATTTATTCCTTGAATGAACTGAATCCCACGGTTTTAGTGCTAAAACCTGGGTAATCATCACTGCAGGGTCGTCTGGGAGAACAGTACATAGGCTACTAGTACTGGGGACCGTTTCATGAAAGTTGTCAGCACTGACAAGTTGTCAGTCACTGACAGTTACCATAGTAACAGTCAGTGATCAGTGCTTCTCAGCCATTCAAAACCAAGGATTTTGCTGAAATTGTCAGTGACTGACAACTTGTCAGTGCTGACAACTTTCATGAAACGGACCCCAGGAGAGGCTATACTGTGCAAACAAGACACTGTTGTTATTATTATTACCACATCATCTGTCGTTATAAAAGAGTCTTATCCTTTAGACAATTTTGAAAAAGAATAGTACAAACAACACTTTGATAATTGCCGTAATTTAAACTCCTGTAATCCGTCGAATCCAATAAGATTTTATGAAAGCTAATTATGTCAGAGAATCTGTTGTTTAACAAGAATTACGCATTCTTGCATAGAAGTCGTTTCTATTACTAGTATGAACATTTAAAAAATGCACTGCAATGATGGTTCGTTATGGAGATACATACACCAAACCTTGACTGCAAATCATAAACGAATGAGCTTATATTCAACAAGGTCTACATGGATGTAAATGGTGCTAAATTGTCTCTTTAATTTTCTGAAATCAATTTATCAGTCAGTTGATTGACTCTCCAGCAAAGGAATTCGATGTAGAGAGGCCCCACGAGAGAGACTGGAGCACGTTCCCAAAATCCCATATCAGGATTAAATTGAGTTAGACGTTGACAACAGCGATCGTCGTGAGGTGATTACTGAGATTGGGTATTAGCCAGTCTTTCTCGCAAACGACGAGGGTGGGGTGAATAGACTCTTCTCTTTGAACGGTGAGTGAGATGATGAAGATGATAAAGGGAAAAAAGCCAAGAGCACGATAGAGAATCATGAGAAAAAGTTGTGCAAGAAAAAAAGATGAAGAGGAGAATAATAAGAGTAGATATCCAAGAAGAAGAAGAGGAAGATGGCGATGATGATGATGATGATGATGATGATGAAGAAGAAGAAGAAGAAGAAAAAGAAGAAGAAGAAGAAACAGAAGAAGAATTAAGATAGGAGGAGGAAAGGAAGAAAAAATTGATTACTTTCATTCAACTGCAAGAATAAGTATAAGAAAACGGTTAAAGTAGAAGGCAATATAAGAATAGTCAAAGAATGATGTATGATGAAAACAAATTATAACATACGGTAGGTGAATTAGTGTTTTAACAGTGAAATAAGTAGATTATATGTATAGGAAGAAATGATTAGATGTGTAGGCCTTTGTTGTAAGGTAGGAGGAATATAACAGGTGGAGATAAGATAGAAGTTTGAAGTTTGAAGTTTCTTTATTTTCCACATAATGTAAGTAACACAATTACATAAACATATATATACTTATTCTTGGAATAACAATGTTTAAAATAAATTTGCATCTGAAAAATAATACATTTTACTGTTTGTAAGTATTAATTTAAGTTAAATTAAGAATAAAAGATACTAGAGGAAGGAGAAGGAAAACAAAGTTGAAAAGAAAGTGAAAAAACAAAAACAAAACGAAGGAAGATGAACAACAACAAAAAAGAACTCTAATGAACAAGTGCAGAAGGATAACGTAAATGAGAAAGCATAACAATTTAGGGAAACTGATTTGTATGAAAAAAAGAGAGAAAATGAGCAAAGGTCCTCCGAGACAGATTGAATTAGAAATATTAAAGTTGACGATTGATTATGAATGAACTGGAGAAGCGATCAAAGAGGAGGAGATCAAAAAGAGATATATGATTTAGGAACATCTAAGATTAAATGAGAATTACTTTGATCCGTTTGAAATTGGATACTCAATCCAGAGGCTAAAATGGCTGGTGCAGTGGCGTCTTTTCGTAGACTTGTTTGACGGTATATTTCATCAAAGTGCTCAGTGGGCGTAGCGTAAGAGCGAGCGTTGAGGGGGCATTCGATGAGGGGGCGGTGATCTTGCTCGGAAAATTATACACGAATTATTAACACGGCTTTGATGAGGCTTGATGGGGGGGGGGGGGTCTTATTGTCTTCTTTCTCACCCTTTCCCCTTCTTCCTTTCCTTTCTTGCCATTTCTGTATTGTTTTCCCAAATCAATGGGGGGGGGGGGGGGTGCCGTCCATGCCTGTTGTACATTGTATTGCTACGCCACTGCAAATACTGTACTATGTGACTTCATCCATATGGAAAACTTATCATTCTGTCTAATCCTTATGGAAATCGTAAAAAACAACCACGATTTCGATCGGTTAAAGTTGATAGATAAGATTTTTTTTTCGATTTCTGGCGTTAACGTCCTTTCTGTTCTCCTACAATTCTTTGTATTTTTATCAACGTCTCTTTCTGTCCATCTATCTCTCTGCCTTTCGTTATTTTTTTTTCATTTTTATTTTTTTGCCTGGAACTTAGTCTGTCCTTTCTTTGATTTAAAAAAAATAATGTATTGGAAATTCCAGGGGTGATTTTTACTGACAAATTTGCTCTCAGCCAATCAGATGCAAGGATTTCAGTAGCTTATAACAGTTGTCAGTAAAAATCACTGACGAGACACTTCATGAGACGCTCCCCAGATTGTTGGGTGATGGTGGTGGTGGGGGGGGGGGGGGGTAAGGGGAGTGGTATCATAACCAGTTGGAGCCTTAATTGGGCTACAAACGGCCATTTTCAGATTCTGGATTTTCTATCGAGCAGGAGTGATTTATTTATTCAAGAGAGTTCATTAATCTACATAAGATAGTTGTCTGCATTGGAAACTCTACGTTTTCATGACTTGTATTCAAAGAAAGTTTGTTGGACTGAGTCCAAACAAATACTATACGTCCTTACTAAGAGTACTACATACTACTGCATGCTGGTACATACTCGACGTTATACTCAACGGAAGGCATTAACATTTTAATTGAGAAGGAAGAAGGGGGGGGGGGGGGTTTCACTACCCCTTGACCTGCCATTAAAGCAGAACGATCTCGATGGAAACTTCGTGAGGATCTGACTATCGAATAGCAAGGGGTCGATGAGAATACTGGCTCGAAGCGTCAAGGACCGACTTTTCAAGATCTTCCTGAAAACCACTTAACGTGGTAAACTGGTGGGCCCTAGAGATTTGCCGATGTATCGGAGGGGAATTTAAAGCGGTGGAGAGAAGAAATGTGGAAGTGATGAATAGACATTAATGTTCAAAGGCTACAAATCCACCCAACTTGATTGTGAGCAATTGTCCACCACGCATGACGACCAGGTACAGAGTCAGTGACGTATGCGGATCTTGACCTTTATGAAAAAGAGCCAAATTTAGTTCTTTCCCCCTTTTTCTTCCCATGTTCCTTTCCTTCGTCTCTTCCCTGTATTTTCATCTCTTCCTTGTTTTCTTCTACCTCTGTCTTTGTGCCATGTTCGTTTCCACATCATTCACCACCTTTACTCCCTTCTCTATCTTGCACGCTTAGAAAAATGGTGCTGATTCGATCCTTCTCTTGTCCCACATTTGGAACCCTTAAATGTTCTTCAACGTGTTCAAAGAACCATTTAATAGCCTGTGATAAAGATTCTCCAAAGGGTTCTTTTAGAGTCTTTAGAACCATTATTGGTTGGACAAGGAACCTTTCGGTGTTCTAAAGAACCCTTTATAGAACTCTTTTTCTGGAGATTTTAAATACGGGACAAAACGTTCAGACTGGCACATTTTTTCTGAGAGTGTTTCCTCCCCCCCCCCTCCTCCTCCTCCTCCTCGTCTGCCTATTCTTTTCTTTATTCTCTTCTCATCTTCTCTTTTTATTTTTTTTCTGACCATTTTGTAAGCACAAAACCCCGGCATCCCAACGGCTTCTTCAAGAGAAATGTGTGGCGGAGATGAGGGTGTGTGTGTGTGTGTGTGTGTGGGGGGGGGGGGGTCCGTTATGAAACTTTGAAGGTCCATTTACAAGGCTCCTTGTGAAAAATTTTATATTGTGGGGATCTCGAGTTAAAATATGGATCCCATGTTCAACAAATCTAAATTACAACCATGAACTACATGACTGTACATCCCTTTGGTATAGCATGAGAGTCGCCTATCATCATCAGTCGGATGTGCTCCACCCATTCTGTGGTCAAAGGCAGAAAGCCATCCGTTGAAATATGTCAGTGTCAGAAGGGCGGATTAGGAACGTTCTTCAACATGTTCACTGGAAAGGTCAATGGCAATTTGATCCTGCACAGTTCCTTTAAAGACATATCGCATCATACTTGTAAATGGGCGTTGTGGCATGGCTCCTGTAATCCAAATAACAGTGGAAGTTATAAACTGATTTAGCGGACCCAGGTTCGAGTCTGAGTCACGTCTTTCGGATGGTGACGTAATAGGTCGGTCCCATGCAGACGTAAATAATCATATCTGATTGATGCGTGTCTGTAAAACCCCGATTCAACAATAATCTTTCTATTCTTCTCGGACTATATACTTTATGAAAAACCATTGCTGTTACTACGACAAGTACGGGTGATGTCCGTTATTCCGAAGCTTCGTTATTCCGAAGGTTTGTTATTCCGAAGGTTTGTTATTCCGAAGGTTTGTTATTCCGAAGGTTTGTTATTCCGAAACACGCAAATTGCGTACACCTAGATGTTCGTTAGTCCGAACATTTGTGGCGTTATTCCGAAGGTTCGTTATTCCGAAAATGAAATAAGGTTCGTTAATCCGAAAATGAAATAGGTTCGTTATTCCGAAGGTTCGACAGTCCGAAAATGAAATAAGGTTCGTTAGTCCGAAAGTAACTAAAGAACTAACGAACCTTATTTCATTTTCCGACTAACGAACCTTCGGAATAACGAACTTTATTTCATTTCCGGAATAACGAACCTTTGGAATAACGAACCTTCGGACTAGCGAACCTTCTAACTAACGAACCTTCGGAATAAACAAACCTTCGGACTAACGAACCGTCGGAATAAACGAACCTTCGGACTAACGAACCTTCGGAATAAACGAACCTTCGGACTAACGAACCTTCGGAATAAACGAACCTTCGGAATAAACGAACCTTCGGAATAACGAACTGTAACTGACAAGTACGATGATGGAGACGCGACGTTGATATGTTTATTATATAGACATTTTTTTTTCTTTAGTTGTATTTGCATGCAGTATGACATTGTTTAAATGCTCTCAATACCAAGCAGTCTATCACGAAACTCAACTTGCTACCGTTTGCAGCATCCAGATTCATCTCCCCCCCCGTACGAATGGGGGGGGGGGGGGCTCTCCCGAAAACCGAAGGTCTTTTATCTACGGCATGATGATAGAAACCTATTGTAAATCCCGAGACTGGCTATACTATGGAACGGGTCAGGCGACTACTTTACACAGGCGTGAGATTAATTTGTCATGTGTCAACCTACCTCAATGCAATATCAACAGTAGCTGCTAAACTCAGAGCGAATGTTTCAGACAGGAAAGACGGAGGAAATTGTTATTCGTGAAATAATGACATCCTATCCTGTGCAGAATTATGAAGAAGAAATCTGAGAAATTGGACAAAGCCCGTTTATGCGTCTTTTTCTTATACACAGCATAAGATGTGATCACCATAGAAAGCGCCTTGGATGTAAATTTCTCGTTCTTCTTGATCTAATGCGGTCATAAGTTATTCATTTCGTAGATTTGGAGAGGATTAGGGTGGGGTAATGGGAGGGGCGTACACCGGGCAGCTCGCGGCGGAGAAGGTAAACCATGCAGCGGTCGTGTGTTCTACGATTTCCCGCCTCGCTTGTACGATCGTCGAATGGTGCGTTGAGGGGTTGAATTACGCTCTTACGAATCGATTGCATGCGAGGTGGAAGGAAAAAAGCGAGTACTTACAAGGACTTCTGAAGTCATCATTTCTCCTCTCATTTTTAAAAAAATTTGATCGATTTTGGGATTTGTGCGCTCCTATCCGAAGGCAAAGTCGCGATTAGCTGTAAGCCAGGGTGGATTAGAAAATATGAGAGGCAGGGAGCGAGAATGTGTATGAGAGAGAGAGAGAGAGAGAGAGAGAGAGAGAGAGAGAAGGATTGAGGATTGAGATAGACAGAAACTCTATAAAAGAGAGAAGGGAAAGGGAAGAGGAATGGATGGAGAGAGAAGTTGAAAGAAAGAGAGAGGGATAGGAAGAAAAGAAAAAAGATAGTAGAGGGAGAAAGAAAGAGAAAGAGAGGGGAAGGGAGGAGAGGAGAGAGAAGAAATTAAATGAAAAAGAAAAGGGAAGGGGAAAAAATTGACAGGCGAGAGAGAAAGGAGAAAAGGGAGGGGGGAGGAGAGTTGGATGAAGATCTTTGAACGGATAACTATCACCATTATCATGATTATTGATTATTCTGTTGCATGAGAAGAGCATGAGAAAATGGAAAAACTACACATTTTTGCATGCATTTACAAGAACATTTTATGGATATTTATGGACAGACTGCACGACCTTTTCAGTATATAGTTGTTGTTGTTGTTGTTGTTGATTTTTACGGCGCTGTCATTCAAAAATGAATATTTACGCCATCTCCGTTGCGTTGTTAAAAATAAGCCCTTTTTGACTTATTGAAATAATTTGTTTTTCTATTAACAGACAAGACAAAGCCTTATATATAAGGAAAGCAAAAAGGGGTATCCTTGAAAATATAAGGCCTAATTTCAGAGAAAAATTTGCAGCGCGCGCAAGCTTTGATACACCTGTCATACGCCTGTAACAGATAACACCTCCTCGCTCATAAAGGCAAAATCTTGCCAGTCCGGCTCGGTACTTCGAGCAGACTTCTCGGTTCAGCAAACCTAGGCAACTCAGAAGCCGCGCGGGGGGCGCTCTGTCGGTACGTATAGCGACAGATGCGAGTAATTTCACACGAATTATTATTCTTTCTCTCTCTTTTTTTTTTTTTTTTTTTTAATTGATATTCATTTTATAAAACTTCGATAAACCCCAATTCAAGGCGGGAAAAGTGCAGTGCAATACATAGACTAAGAAATAAGATACATTTACAGTCTTTAAACTAACAATTCTTTCATACAGATAAACTACGACATGTACGAGAATACATCATAACTATATCCTTTCATACGTATCGACACACTTCAGGAACTCTAAAAGGCTCAAATGATTTTGTTTTTTACGTTGGAGCATTCGTTTAAGCGTCAGATCATTCATACAAACATTGATTTCTTTACAAAAGGCCTCTCTAGGAAAATTATATTTCTTGCAGTTCAGGAGAATATGGGAAATGGTTTCGGGTTCCTCACATACATCACAAAGTCCAGTGTCATGCTTTTTCATTCGGAAAAGGTAAAGTTTAAGTTGCAATTCCCAAGTCTGAGTCTATGAATAATCCTTTCATCTCTTCTGTTTTTGCAGAAGGATATAAACTGTTCGGGTGTAGGTTGTATTTGAAATAAATGTCGACCCTTATCGGATGCTTCCCATTTTGTTCTCCATTTCGTTTGTAGGATTGTGAGTATGAGAGAACGAATTTCATTCTTGGTAAAAGGCATAGTGATGTCAATAGTAGGGTGACAAAGTCCCGTTTTTGCTAACGCATCAACAGATTCATTTCCGCTAACACCACAGTGGGCGGGTACCCATTCCAAGGATATTGCAATTCCATCCTTTTCCAAATGAGTGATCTTATATAAGATTTCATAGATAACTGCTGATGGTATTTTGTTTTTTAAGGCCTGTAATGCAGAAAGAGAGTCAGACAATATAAGGACTGAATTTTTCGGCTTATTAATGTCTACCCACTCTAATGCCATGTTAATGGCTGTAAGTTCTGCTCTGAATATCGCTATAGGGGAGAGGCGAAAAGCCTTTCCATACTTCAGACTAGGAATATAAAAAGCACAGCTAACCATGTTCTTGCTCGTTAAGCAAGATCCATCTGTATATATCATTAAATTATTCTTATATTTATCTAGCATCTCCGATGTTGCACTCTTATAATCTTACACTCTTATAATCATTATAATTAAGATTCTTTGTAGGGGGATGGGCACAATGTTTCGGCAAGAAGTTTCGTTTTTTTGTTTGAGTGATTTTATTTCTTCGTTCAATAATATGATACAAAATAATCTAATAGTAGATAAAATTCTATAAACACGTTTTCAGACATGAATAATTTACTTCTGAATACAACAAATTGAATATGGGAAATTAACATAATTCGTGAACGTAGAAGACCGTCGTCATAAGCGAGTTGCTTGATGTCGATGGCGGCCTCAATGTTAAAAATAAATAAATAAATAAAAACTAACAAACAAACAAAAAACAGAGATAAAACTATAATATAACATAATTCTTAAGAAAAATGATCACGAGTTTACAGTGGAAGTGCATTAATCATGTTAATGATGGGGTCAAAATGTACTCGTGAGTTGTATGGACAAAATTAATGATAAATACTATAAATCATATGTAGATGAGTTAATGTGCTGGATTTGAATATAATATCAGACTGCGCTTTATTGTCGCTTTAAAAGAGTAAATTGAGGAGCACATTGTTCCTGTGTTATGGGTAGATTATTCCACAAGTCAAAGCCAGGGTGTCTTATGGATTTATGCGTTATCAATAATAACATTGGGAAGTTTTTAGATGAAAAGAAAAGGCTGAGCCTCTTGACCGAGTGTCAACTTACGTAATCAAATTTCCCAAGAAAGCAAAGCGAGCAGCGACAATTATGCTTTATTACAGTAAAGAAAGTTATGTCGATATCGAAATATGCTAGTCAGCATACACAAATTATACATTCGGGCATTTAATTGACTCCCCCATGAAGTCACAATTGCACATGAAAAAAAGGGTGATGGGGGCATACATTGGTGCCCGAGCGCCCCTGCTATTATATTCGTGTCTGGCCAACTACACCCCTCCTCCGTACATTTTATCATCTCGATTACCTTTCCTTTTCTTGAACATTTCTCGTTGTCAGAGATGGCGTTTTTTCCAACCGCGGTGGATAGCCGCCCCCTCCAAGCACTGCCCCTTAACTGGCTACGCCCCTCCTTCATCTTCTCTCCTGGCCTGTCCTCTGTCTTACGTCAATCCCCAACAGTCTCCCCCATCGATTGCTTTTGCTATCCTTTGAATATTTCTCGGCTCGTTTACATAAAGAACGCCGTCCCAACAAGCGCGAGCACGGCAGGTGTTAAAACAGCCCCGAAAATTCGCGAATTCGGCGAGTATTTTTGGAGTTGACGGGGCTCGGGTTGCAATCATTATTCTCAGTTTGTGATGGAAAGAGTGGATCAGTTTTGTTATCTGATGACTGAAGTGCATAGAAGAATAGGATGATGGGTAAATGAGGGGGGGGGGGCATAAGAAGTTTTGGAGAACCATTATAGGCAAAGGTTGTAAACTTGATGTCCGCTGAAATAATATTGTTTGAATTAAATCCGGCAAATTTGGTTAACACTTGCTATACGAATTTGAAAAAGGAGAAAGAAAGAAAAGAAGAGATAGAGCCCCTGTCAATGAGAGAGAGATAGAGAGAGAGAGAGAGAGAGAGAGGGGGGGGGCTGGAGGAGGAGGAATAGAACTTTTAAAAAATGAAGAGAAAAAGGTGAAAAGAAGAATACAGGTTTTCAAAAAGAGAAAGTCCGTGAAGAATGGGAGATACACTGAGAGAGAGAGAGAGAGAGAGAGAGAGAGAGAGAGAGAGAGAGAGAGAGAGAGAGGGGGGGGGGGGAGAGGGGATGGGTAGATTTTTTTTTAAGAAATGAAGAGAAAGGAGAATATAAATAGAGGAAGACAGGTGTTTAAAAGGAGAGAGTGCTAGAAGAATAGGAGGAGATATATAATGACGGAGAGAGAGAAATAGAAGAGAGAGAGAGAGAGAGAGAGAGAGAAGGAAGGGGGGGGGGGGGGGGTGAAGGCGGGCCAGAGTGCAGAGATAGGAGAGTAGAATCGGTTTAATATGTTTAAGGAAAGAATTCAAGCACCTACAAGAGGACATGAACAAGTTCAAAGAACGAATAAATGAATTATGGATATCGTAAAAACAACCACGATTTCGATCGGTTAATGTTGATAGATAAGATTTCCCAAAAGACGAACAAGAGAACAGAGAGAGAGAGAGAGAGAGAGAGAGAGAGAGAGAGAGGGGGGGGGGGAGAAAAAGATCTCATTATAAGCCAGCTGTCCCAATCTCAAATGCTTGTGGATTGCTTGTGGATTGAAAAAAACCACAATCGACCAAAAAAAGTTTGACGAATTTAGGTAGGCCTACACTTTATGGTCGATACGATGCAATATGCGGTAAATATTAGGTACATGCATGAAAACTAAAATGATAATAAGAAAAACAAGAAAATTTATGATAACCTCATAACATACGAAAACTAATTACATGTTATAATCGACATTGTTTCGACGATGTATACTGATAAGCAAATTACATTTGCCGTAATTATATCTCAGTATTGAATGACATTCGAAGTTGTTGGTGTGAATATATAATTGTTTACGGAACTGATTATTGGTTATTTTCTTTGATTGTTTTTACTTATCATCTTATCTGCTTAGAACACGATAAAACTACTTTCGAAACAATGTCACAAGCCCATACAAATCATATTCGGATTTCGTAATAAGCCACAGTAATGTCCGCATATTTCTAAAGGTAATAGACAGGGCTATTGTTTTATCGCAAGTAGATCTTATCGTGTTTGAGACCCATTTGTCTCATTTTAAAAAAAAATTCTCCATTTTCTTTTTTATCTTCTACTGTTAACGTGAAATTAATCATCATTCTCTGTTCCTACCAACAAGATGACGACATAATTTATGCCAAAGATACCAATTATTGGAACTCGGCAGGTCGACTTCTTTAGGACAAGAAGAATAGATGACGAGTTATGGAACTCTGCAAGTCGACTTTTTGTGGACGAGAAGACGAGTCGATGAATCGTTGGAATTCGGCAAGTCGACTTGAAAAGAATTCTTCAGGACAACAGAAGGCAAGATGACAAGCTGTTGAAACTTGGCTCGTCCGATCGAACAAAGATCAATTATAAAGTACTAACAACCCGTCACCTCGTCTTTTCGTCCCAAGCAAGTCGCTTTGCGAGTTCCAACAACTCGTCACCTCGTCTTCTCGTCCCAAACAAGTCGACTTGCCGAGTTCCAGTAACTCGTCATCTCGTCTTTTAACCTGTCTTTTCGTCTTATTGGCCTAAATGATCTCACCATCACATTGGCACTTTAAAGCTTCCGTAGGTAAATGTCAAAGTGATACTACTGATATTATTGTTGGTGGCTCTGAGTGCTTGTATAAGCAAGGTATAAGGAACACAAAAAGGGTATTATATTCTTTCACGATAAGTGCCTCATCCTTACGGAAAGAAGTGTCATCTTTTTTCCTTTTTTTTTTAAAAGATGCACAAATCATAAGGCAGTGACGCAATAAAGATGTCCCAGTTTGTGTCCGCCCCCTCTCGTTCTCCCAAGTGATCTATCCTTTTCTAGTTTCCAGTATCTCTCCCCGGGGCCCTCGCTCTCTTATTTTGTTCTTCTATACCCCGCCCTCCCAATTTTTTTTTTTTTAGCTATCCAGAGACGTTTAAAATACATACCCGACCCTCTCTCTTTCTACAATTTTCTCTCCCGTCACTTCCCTTGTCCATCTTTTCACTTACTAGTATTAAGTGCTTTGTTTGAAAGATAGCCTCTTTCTCATTCTATCTTCTATCTGTCTATCTGTCTATCTGTCTATCTGTCTATCCAACCATCTATCTATGTATCTGTCTGTTTGACTATCTTTTCCCCTATTTTTCTTTTGTCTACCCTCATTTCCATCTTTTCTTATCATTTAGTGTTTCATTTCAAAGAAATACAAAGTTAGAGCTCCACCCCCTCTCCCCTCTCTGTATCTCTCTCTCTCTCTCTCTCTCTCTCTCTCTCTCTCTCTGCCCCCGGCAACCATTGCAACCTCTCCCCCGCCCGCCAACCGATCCCCTTTTAATAAACATGATGCCATACCAATGTTGTTATACACAATCATAACAATGCCGCGTACTCTGTTAACTCATTTGATAAATTGCTTAAGTGCTCCATATCGCGCCTTTCTTTCTGCGATTCCTTTAGGAATATTCCAGTTCCATCATATCGCATAAGAAAGCTTAAAAACACCTGTCCTATTAGTACACCCTCCATTGGTTTCCACTTTCATCTTCCTAAAAGCGATTTCATCCAACCATACCCTGCCATTTTATTTGAAAGAAAGCAAAGGAAAAAAAAAAGTCCCCTCAGGCGATGCATTTGCGTACACTGAAGCAGATACAAGATCAATAGAGCAGTTGAATGATTTAGTATAGGTTTGACTTGAAATACGACATCTGCGTAAATAGAGCTATTGTGTGCGGGGTTGGTACACTTGAATTTGTCAAATAATCTCCTCATGATCTTTTAGTGGATCTTTAAATCAGCGTATCGATGGGGACGGTCATAAGAAGGTCCGTAAGAGGGAGAGCGAGCGAGCGAGAGAGAGAGAGAGAGAGAGAGAGAGAGAGAGAGAGAGAGAGAGAGAGAGAGAGAGAGAGAGAGAGACAGACAGACAGACAGACAAACAGACAGACAGACAGAGAAAGATGCAGTTTAAGATATTTGCCATGTCGAAGGGCACTTCCGACAATAATTGCCCCCAAAATACCAATTAGCCAAGATCATGAGAACATTACAGGTCCTGCATAATGAAAAATCCGTATTTATCAACTGAAGCTCAAAAATTATAATCATTTTTCCCATCTTGAGAGTTAGTAACAATGCATGAGGTAACGATCCTGCTACAGCATTTCTTTGTACATGTTTTATATACTTTTAAACAAATATTTGTATGTTTTATTAAGTCATGAAGCAAAAATCAAGGAAAATTTGCTTTTTTGTTCTACCTTTTGAAGAATTCATTTCTGTATGACGATCAAAAATTATAGATCATGTTTTAATAAAATTTTATTCGCTTATTTCAGACTCTGGGCACCAAAGGGGGGGGGGGCAGTGAGAAGTTTTCTCCTTATGACGGAAATTCTAAGGTCACAGGATCTCCTCTAGACTTTTATCTATCTATTTTTTTGGTCATTCGAAATAGCATGGGGGTGGTCGCCCCCCTGCACTCCCTGTAGCGCCCCCTTTGTCCTTAGGTTGACATCCCAAAGCTATACACTGACTTTAACGTTTTGAGTTGCAATTTTCATAATAACATAATAGTCTTGATATATAGGTCTATGAGGGGTCCGGAGAAATAATAGGCGTACGGTCAGTAGAATTCGAAACAAATAATAATGCCCTATTTAAGGCCCCTCCATCACAATAATCATCTGTGCTGTGTTTTCGCCAGTGTTTCCACCGTGGCATTTCCTCCTCCAATGGATGCCAGTTAGGTAGAATCAGGGCATTAAGACAAAGCTACCATTATTTTAGTCTAGTCATGTCTCGCATTTGAAATGTGTTTTTGTGCTCTAGTTTCCCGAGAGGAAAAAAAAAATCAAGATAGATGTCTTAGAGGAAGCGTGGAAGGAGAGGAAACGGAACAGATGCAGAGGAATAATTGGTTATTAAGAACACAGTGTACCAGATGTGGAGGATGCAAAGAAGATAGCACAAATATGAAGAGATAATGACAGAAAGAAGGAACGTATAAAGGAGAATGAAAGGTGAAAGAAAGCAGAAGATAAAGCGGAAGGAGAAAGGAGAAAGTCTAGTTAGAAGAAGATGAAAAGGTGAGCGTTTCATGAAGAGTTTTGTCGGTAATTTTCACCGACTAATTTGCTTTCAGCCAATCAGATGCAAGGATTTTCAGTAGCTTATAACATTTGTCGGTGATTTTCACTGACAAAACTCTTCATGAAACGCTCCCCAGGACAATAGAAAGGGAAGAAAAGGGTATATCTGAAAAATTAGAAAGCGACCAAACAGATTACGCAGAGAGAGAGAGAGAGAGAGAGAGAAGAGAAAAACAGTAATTAAAGAAGAATAGGAGAGTAGGCGAGGGTCGACATTAAGTGAAAATCATTCCCCCCCCCCCTCAGGTTTCTTTCCCCTATTCCCCCTCTATTTTACTCCAAATGTCCTCATTCTTTTGCATCTCCCCGTCTCCATTTTCCTCTTCTTCGACCTCCCTCTCTCCCCTCTCTCTTTCTCTCTCTCTCTCTCTCTGTCTCTCTCTCCCTAGGTCTGTCCTCCTTTTGGTTTAATAATTCGAAGGGTGGGGTATTCTATCATGACTATGGGCCCCCAGCACTTTGCCACTGGATACTACATGGATATTATGCATGTTATTTCTGATGTTGCCGTAACCTTTCCCAGTACTGACCATGCTGACCATTCGTCAATAATTATTCGAAACTTGTTTACATCTGGGCCTTATCCATACCAGACATCAACCATTCCCCCAAAACACTACTCACACTCGAGCTGTCACAATAGGATTAAAATTTCCCAACTGGAACATTCAGATTGAGGCAGTTTATTGGATTTTTCGGACCATCCTCCATGTTTTACCTAGATTGAGTCTCTTTCTACAAAAAAGTCATGAAATGAAACTCATAATGTGGAAAATGTGGTTGGTTGTAGGAAAAAAAAACTCGTATTTGAAGTAACTTCATATCTACTGAAGAGGAATTAAAAGCATTGTTTATTTTTCTCCAGGATTTTATTTAACACATTATCTGGCCTCCGTTATACTCCCTTTTTATGCACCTTCTCTTTCTTTCAAATCTGAAGTTGTATGGAATTGTATTCTGTTCCCTTTTTTTTTTTTTTTTACTTCACTTCTACCAGTAACGTGTATATTCGAAGAAGAGAATTTTATTCGTGGTTATCCGCCATTGTTTCAACGTTAGTTTAGAGCTGTGGATCTTCAGTTTCGTTTATTAATACATCAGAAAGGAAACTCCTTTTTTGAATACGTTCTAAGAATGCTTGGCTATAATTGTAGAGTTTCTAAATGACTCGAAAGTAGCTCTGCAGTTATAGGTTTGTTATTGTTGTTGTTGTTGTTTAGGTTTTAACGGTGCTTTGTGTCCCATCATTAAGTCTGGTTTTGAGGAGAATCGGATATAATTCCACATTCAGTTTCTTAAAAGTTAGATGTACTGGTATTTTCTTCATTGATAGAGAGATTTCATCTCTGTTCATGCCAGGGATTGTCTTTATCGTAAGGAATAGCATAGTTTGATAAGCAGATCTGGAGGATGCAGTAAGACATGCATAAGATAGGGAAGCAAATTTTAACCCAAAGTTTCTAGAAATATAAGGCAAAGCTTCTGGAATGAGACTAAACCGAAAGTGCAAGGTTATCACACTGACTGAAAGTGCAGACGCTATCAAGGATGTTGATTGGAAAATCATGTAATATTGATATTAATGAGTGTACCGCGATAGTCGATACACTGCGTAGTCTTGTGACGCAGACTATACTGATAACTATTAAAGTTGGAGGAATAAAGTATAATAAGAGAGGATGTTGACGATGATAGACATGAAAAAAGAAGAGGAAAACGTATATTGATGGAAGGGAAAATTGATTAAAATATGAGGAATAGGAGAAGAAGGGATATTAAAATGAAGAGGTGAATTTATGTGGGGAGAATAGAAAAAGGTTTAAGACTAGATGATGAAGGAGAGAAGAGAAAAGAGGAAAAAGAGAAAGAAAAAATAGAGAAGAAAGAGAAAGGGGAAGAAAAAGGAGGAGGAGAAGGAGTAGGTGGAGAAGGAAAAGAATATCGAAAAGAATCAGAATATAAGAAGATAAGAATGGATGAGGAAGAATTATAGAAAAACATAAGTTAAGACACTAACAAACAATTATTTGAAAATAGCTATAATGATAAAATTAAAGCAGGAGGAAGATAATTTTCAAACAGTGGATCTGCGAGAACAAATTATACAGGATTAACGGAAACGTATTGAAAAGAACGACTCACAAACCAGACTGTGAATGTCTTTCCTTCCCATCCCTTCCTTTCCTTTCTTAGTATATTAATAAATCTCTTGTGGGTGTTTTCGCTTTTAATGTAATGCTCATTATCCGCCTCGGTGTCATAAAATGTAGACTAGGCTTTACGCTTGAACGGGCTTTGAACTACAATGATGCCGAGGTGTAATGGGTAAATTAATTTGAGGCACTCATAATTTTGGTTATGAAAATTAAATGTTCGCGTGGTATTTTTATCATACGCCCAAGCCTGCAATATGCTGGGCTAAAATACTCTTTGGGCTGATAGTACAAGAAAACTAGCCTCGAGAACATGCTATCATCATATTTTGTTTATTTTAGGATGAACTTTAGAAACGAATTGATTTACTGACATTCCGACAACAAAAGGCCCAAGCCTGCAGCAACATGCTGGGCTAAAATACTCTTTGGGCTGATAGTACAAGAAAACCAGTCTCGAGAACATGCTATCATCATATTTTATGTATTTTTAGATGAACTTTAGAAATGAATTGATTTACTGACATTCCGACAACAAAAGGCAGCCGGGAGAGGTATTTTCTTCATCATTTTAATTCATATTATAACTCTGAAATCATCAAGCACATTCACCTCGAGATTTTTGGATCCCAAGATGCTAAATTTTGATATGTTTGAAATTCAAATATTACTGTTATGAATCGGGTATTCATAAATCTTGACCTTGTATCTTTTTTCAAAAATTTCCCTTCTTAAAAAGATCTATTATTATTGATTTTATTTACCACCTCCCTCCCAACAAGAACGATATAGTATCGAATTTGCATCTAACATAGCGACATCCCAAGAATTCAAAATTTACACCGTATAACCTATTGCACCCGTTAGTCAAAAGGTGCACAAATGCACCACTGGGAGTGTATAATTTGCACCCTTTCATGGCAGACTTCGGGATCCAAGTGAAAAGATACACCTCATCAAGGTTCACATTTGCAGCTTTTGAGAGGTGCTCCTATCGTATCATCTGTGGTAACAAAAAATTTGATCTTAATTTCCGACTGTGTAGAAAAACCATCGGAAAGACTTTAAAAAAATTATTTTCAGGCACTTTCACTTGCGTTGTACGTAAAATGTCCAAATCTTGAAGCGAAAGTTTATGCAATCCTCACACAGTTTCTATGGGATATATTGTATAGTATGGTATGAAAATCACACCTTGGGGTTAATTTCTCGAAGGCCGTCGCGATTGTGCTATCTGGTTACAGAGATGCGTCAAATTTGAATATGGCATTTTCCTTTATAGAGCAAACGTTTACGTCTTAAACTCTTTATGAGCCACGTATAGGATTTCCCGGTGACACACTTTATTTCCAATGGGAGAAATTTACCATAGGCCTTAAGGTTATCAGCGTGTTCAAACCTGTTGAATATTGAATTTTCTTATTCCCATAGACTTGACACGGGGGCCACCCGGTTCCAGTTACCGTGTTTAAACTTGTTGAATATTGAATTTTCTTATTCCCATAGACTTGACACGGGGGCCACCCGGTTCCAGTTACCGTGTTTAAACTTGTTGAATATTGAATTTTCTTATTCCCATAGACTTGATACAGGGGCCACCCGGTTCCAGTAACCAACGGGTTAAGTGCTAAATGAATCTAAAAGGGTCGTCATATTTATCATGGGGGTAATCACGCCCGTAAATAGATTATACTGCAAAGCCTTTGTGTTGAACAAGCAATCCCGTTCGCGCCTTCTGTTTTGTGCCGATCAGCAAGTTTGGCAGACGGGCGACTGTGCCATTCGGCAGCCCTGGCAAACGAAGAGTTAAATGCGTTGCAAATATTACGGACAAATGCATCGACTGTTAATTCCAAGGTGCATGTTATGCATTTGATTTTCCTCTTCATTGGTAATGGAGATGTTTCAGTAAATTTTAGTAGGACCCTTCCCTTTATAAGCTCCTTTAAAAGCTGTTTTCTTGCATATAACAATGTCCATGATTTCCGTAATCTCCAATGTCGCAAGTCAGACCATATATATTTTTGAAGCGGGTTCGGAGGGAGCATTATGGCCGGGAACAATTTGTTTCGGTACATTAAAGCTTTGTGATCGCAACGCCATTCTGTATGCTCTGCTCCATTAGTATTGTGTATTCCATTTGCTGTTTGAGATTGGATCAATTCATCATGTGGGGCTACAGGGAATACACTGTATTCGTTAGTATAGCATAGAAAGACAGGCAGATAAAGAAAGAGAGAGAGAGAGAGAGAAAGAGAGATTAGAGAGAAGAGAGAGAGGGAGAGAGAGAGGGAGAAGAGAGAGAGAAAGAGATGAGAGGGAGAGATGAGAGGGAGAGAGAGAGAGGGGAGAAGAGAGAGAGAGAAGAGAGGGAGAGATGAGGCAGATAAAGGTAGACATGGTAGAGAAGGGAGAGAATAAGAGAGATGAGAGAGGAAGGGAGAGAGAGGGAGAGAAAGAGAGAGAGACAAAAGGGAAAGAGAGAAAGAGAGAGAGACAAAAGGAAGACAGAGAGAGAAAGAGAGAGAAAGGGGAAGAGTACAATGTACCACTACTACTTCAGTGAAACAGAAAGAAAAAAAAAATCACGAAAAAGAGGAGTCGGGATGGCTCGGTGGTTCAGCAGTGCGTGGTCTCGAAACTAACAGTACCAGCGTTCGAAACCAAGTATATATATATATATATATATATATATATATATAAAGTAGATGAGGCATGGAATTCGGTAGGGCATCAATCCTCATTGCCAGGTCCATCAGAAAGGAAGTAAAGCCATCAGTGCTGTGGTTGCTTACTTTCAAGGCAGATTAAATAAACCATCAACCAACTTGACATAATACATTATGGCCCCATACAGTCTTGCATCTAAACATGCTAACGTTTCCTGTACCAGATATGTGTTATTTTAGCTCAAGATGCGCATAGAAAACGGCACTAATGTGGCCGAGTATCAAAACGTGAAACATTCTTCAACCTCAAAACATGTGCCCCTTCCGAGTAATTACTGTTGACAACATGAATTCGTTAAATTTACAACTCATGACGCGATGAATGTTACACCTATTGCTTTAGTATCTATGGCAACAACATGCAAAGCTTTACGTCCTGAATTCGTGCTGCCGGTAATAGGTGAATGTTCGTGTGTGTAGTGTTCATGATAATTTTTTTTTTTATAAAAATGGAATGGCAATGATATCAAAGAATAGCAATGATATCAAATTACATTCCGAACGGTAGGATTGCTCATGGGTAGCAATTAACAAAAAAGAAGGAACATAAATTTTAAGTTTGCAAGAAGAACATAATGCAAAAAAAGGGGGAATACACAGAGGGAGAGAGAGAGAGAGAGAGAGAGGGGGGGGGGGGGGGGGTCACCTTGCACGTCAACACGAAATCTCTCGTTTACATGCACGTCTTGGAAGGTCTGAATATAACATTGAACTGAGTAAATTAGATTGGCTGTCATGTTAGTCCGCGCGTAATTCGAAAGGAAAACACAGCGAACCATCTGATGACACAGTTGAATTTGATTGCATCGGGAGATTGATATAAATACCTTGTATTGCAGACGCTCTTCAGTGCTTGATGACAGGGTGTATTAGTGAAGCAAGATTGAGCAAGAGTACAACGGCACTTTCAATGTGATACTTTGAAACTTTCCGAGTGAGTTCTAAGCATGAATGCTTCACAACAAAATGAAATTCGGGTACAAAAGATTTACATTTAACACGCTTAAACCATTTTTTTAGTCTGTGTAAGTCTGAGTAAGTTTGGCCATTATAACGTGTCTTAATTGTGTGCATTTGAAGACAGAATGTCAGGGATAATGGAGCGACAGGTGAGTTAACATTATGTCGCACATTACCAATCAAAACTTGGAATAACATTTGCATTTCGTAATACATATGCTTAATAAGGGACTGTTGAAAGAATGATCATTCGTCCAGGTTTTACTTTCCCGCGTGCACTTTTCGTCTGCGCGCCTAGAGCTCCCTCGTCATCACTGACATCTCAGGGGGCGCCAGACTCTGTATCCATGTAATCACAACTCTGTTCATGGAAGTGGATTGCTGTCTTTCTAATCTTTCAAAGGGGCATCGGCAGGTCTACCCCCCAAAGACCACACCCCTACCAACCCCTCCGCCCACCACCTCCCTAAGACTTTAACCTCCTTAAGCCCCGTAGACCTGCGTGTACCCTCAGAGAAAGTTTCAGTAAACTGCACTGTTACCCTTTCAGTGTTTTGGTGGGACCATAATCAAGCTCCCTTGTAGTTATTAGCTACACCAGCCAACGTTAATATACTGACACTAAGTGGGACCAGGGATTTGGCAAATTCCTCGTTGGACTTGGCGAAATCGCACGGAAGTTTGATTAGATTTCAGTGCAATCTCTGTGAAACACCCCACAGGTCCCTTTTATCAACCTTCCAAACTACACAGGACAACGCCTGCCTCTACCACCCTCTGTAGCATCCCTCTCCCTCCCTCCCTACCTCCTTATGTCTTCAACGCGGCGCCATACCTTTTTGTCCATGTGCATGATGTATGTACAGAGAAAGGTCGCCTCAAAGTGCATCGTGATCTTTCAAGTGTTCCGGAGGGGCATTAACGAGTCAAGGGTAAGCTCCCTACCTCTCTTCCTCTGTTTTCTGCTCTTTCCTCTCTACCCCTCTCTCTTTCTCTCTTTTTCTCTCTCTCTATCACATCCCTATCTCTTAGCAGCTTTCCTCTCCATCTCTCTCTCTCTCTCTCTCTCTCTCTCTCTATCTTTTCCCTCCCTTTTTGGTCTCCTCTCCCTATCTTTTTCTTTCTATCTTCTCCCATCTTCTTTTCCCTTTCCTTTCTCTTTCTTTATTTTATTTTGTCTCTTTTTACCTTTCTACATGGCTCTCCCTGCATTTCTCTCTCTGTCTCTCCTCCCACTTTCCCTCTAGGCACATTGATATTAATCAGAAATCGAAAAGCACTCGATCTGTCAATGGCGTAAAGGTCTTGCGTGGTCATATCTTCAGACTTGTATGGGGCTGACATTGAAGTTGTTCAAGGATTGGCTATTTTTATATCATTTTTGAGGTTTTTCAAGAGGGTGTTTCAACGTATTTAACACAGAATTTTGTGTATTGACGTAAAACAATCTTGTACTGGAAAGGACTACCACGCAAATGACGCAAACACAGAAAGAGCAAATGTTCATGCTCGACATATGTCATTCTCAATTGTGCAACTGCAGCCATGGGTCACAATTTAATGTGAAACAGCTTTCAGATATCATTAATAGCAGTAGATGAATATCTTAAGGCTCTTTCACACATGCAGCGGTAAAGCGCATAAAAATGAATAGACAAACCAACAAAATTTTGCAACCAACCAACTAATTAAAAAAGTGGCGATTTTGTGTGTAGGCGCTTGCGCGTCTGTAAGTGTGGGCGTGTGCGCGTCTGCGAGTGTGCGTAGCTAGAGGTAGCTCGTTAGAGGTGCCGTAGATGCAGAGGGGTAGAGGTGCCGAGGTCGAGTGGTTTAAGATTGGAGACGCGAGAATAGGGGGTTCGCTCCCCGGCACGGCACTTATGCCCTTGAGCAAGGCATTTTATCTACATTGCTCAGTCTTTTCTCGTACATCAAATGCATTAACGCGCTAGAAACCAACGTGTGCTTGTGTGTTTCTTTAAAAAAAAAAAAATGCGTGCATTAAGTATGGAATGGCAATGTTGGAATGAACAACAAATTACACGTATTCATTACCTTTGTGCGTTTTCATGGCAAGAAGATACAAAAAATCAAAGTGGAGTATAAGCTTAAAACCCCATCCCTTCTTTTTTGAATGGTTTTCGCGGCATAAAACGAGCCTTTAAAGGGAGGCTTAAGATGGGGATATTGGTAGCTGTATGGAGATAAAAGAAATTTATTAATTACTACACGGAGACGACAGATAATGCTCAGTGCGAGATCGTGAGGAGGCCCTCGGAATGGGTTAGATCATGAATTACATGTAAAAGACAATGCTGAAGTCTGTTTGAATGGAAAAATGAATAACTATAGCCTTCTTATTATTTTTGTGAGGAATGTCAGCAGGATCGGTAAGCAGCACTGTGGATGTTATTGAACAATGCAGTTCGGCGCATCGTGACATGGTCTCGACGCATTGAATTTGACGCCCATGTAAAGGCCTACCAAAATTGTAGTCTTTAATAATTATGTCAGGAATAATTCAGATGGTCGCGTTGTGTAGTCTTGAACATTCCGAGTTATTTGTGCGATTCTGTTAATTACATTTGCTGTCATCCAAACTTTAAGAATACCTTGAGGAGACGGGAAGATGAGTTGGCGATGATGAGGCCCTGAGGTTGAGCCGGATTAGGATTACATGCCAAGCCTGAGATGGACCAACATAGGATCCAACGATCTGTCAATGACTGAAAGGTCATCCAGATTAATAGCCCATCATCGAGGCGTTAAAGTGCGTCTAAATTACCTGTCTACACCTATAGTGTGTAAGTGCGTGCGTGAGACACTGTGTGCGTGTGTATACGTGTATGAGGTGGGGGTGGTATAGCGGGGTGAACTGCGGGGCAATTATTTATTTTCTTCTTTTTTTTTTTCATTTTTATATTCTTTGAGAGGATATGAGACCAATGCTCCGAATAAATGACCTGCTATTACTTCTACATGTATAATTAAGCGCGTTAAATTTTTTTTGCTGTGGGAGAGCTGTTTTATTCAGTGTAAAATTGCTCGAAGTTGTTTCGGCACATCAAGAACCCAAAGCCATACCAATATTTTATGCCAGCTGGAGATATGCAATATGTCGATGGGACCAGGAATATTTTTGAAGATAATTATCAATGAATAACACAACAGAGTGCGATCTTGTTCTTACCAATCACTTCAAAAGTATGGTGTTTATAGCTAGAATGTATGAACCCCCTCCCCCCCCCCCCCCACACACACAAAAGACAATCTTCTGTGGGTTAACGGTTAGAAAGTATGAAGAAAATAGGTAATAGGTAACCGAAGACTTAGTCCGGTTCCGTAACTAGTAACGCCCTCATTTATATTACGCCTGCGTCGGCTAGCGTACTCACTATATTTCATATCCGCTTTTATGTTGAGTGAAAGTATCTTTCCACAAGTCTCTTTTTTTAACAGGAGTAATATTTGAAGCTTATATTTTGAATATCGTTAAGTTAGAAGGAGCCCCTAACCATGGTAACATACAAAATATAACGTCTTTCGGTGATAAGTACATTTTAATTGCAATGATTTGTGTCCATGGAGAATTTTTTTTTTCATTTACTAATTCCCCACCAGACTGCGTTCTTGTTCCGAGGGATATAGGAGGGAAGGTCGAAGTAGAGGGAGGATCAGGCGGGTTGAGGCTGGGGACTGGCTGCCATTAGGGAAAGGATGATGACTATGAGATGGCGAAATGGGGGATGAAGAGGGAACAGGTGATTTAGAGCAGGACAAGGAGAACATATTGATTTCATGGGATGATCTAATTTGTAAACGGCAATACAGATTATTGGAGTACATCTGCCAGCCCCTGGCTACCCCCACCCTCAGTTTTTATTACCATGAAGTATCTTAAAGGGGATTTCGAGCTTCGGTGATTTCCTCTTTCAGTTCAGTTCATCGAAATCAAGTATTTTTGGGAGTAGGAAATTCATACTTCAGATTTTTTAAAATTTATTTTTTATTTTTTGCTCTGTTCCATTATTCATATAAAGCAATGCAAATCAATCTTATAACTAGGAATTACCTTTTTAACAAATTAGTTTGTGCTGATATGAGTTATTAAAAAAAACTATATTGTAACGTTTCATAGCAAAACCGTTCATTGAGGAAGAAAACGAAGGAGGAGGAGGAGAAGAAGAAGATCGAAGAAGAAGTAGAAGAAGATGAAGAAGGAAGTAGAAGAAGAAGAAGAAGAAGAAGTAGAAAAAGATGAAGAAGGAAGTAGTAGTAGAAGAAGAAGAAGAAGATAAAGAAGAAGAAGTAGAAGAAGATGAAGAAGGAAGAAGAGGAGGTAAAGAAAGAAAAATATCTTATACTTTGGATTACAAGTAGAGAAGCGACCTTAAAAACTTAAGCGTGTCGTGGAAAGACCTTTGGGTAATATCGTGTTACAGGTAACGCTATTAAATAATTAAGATAAAAGACATCCCGGAAGTTCCCAAAATCCGTACGCTTGGGATTTCAGAAAAAAATATAGACTGAAACAGATTGGGATGTATGTGCATAATACCCAGCGAAAATTGCTCTGCGTCGGTTTGGAGCACCAACCAAAATTGTACACTTTAATCCCGGATAAACACTATGGGCAGTTCAAAAATTCTGAGGCATTTGATCATTTCACGTCAGCATATTTCTTCGATACTGTATTCCTGAGATGGTTGGAATTCAGATTATACGGGCCTAGATTGAACTAAAGAATAATGTTTCACCATTAAGACGTTGACTACTGAATTCTTAAATTCCCATAGACTTTATACAGGGACCACCCGGTTCCAGTAGCAATTTTATTCTCGCTTGCCTCCTCCATGGAGAATCTGAAACTACACATGAATTATTCATGTGGAACTGAACAATTAAAAAAATTTCTAATTTATCATACGTCATACTTTGAAATCGCATGTTGAAGAAAATGCTTAAGGTTAAATTCAATTTTCCTATAAAATGTAACGTCACTGATCGTGGAATTGCCCCCTATGCCCCTAACCCTAATGATAAACCCATATGAATTAAACCCCAGTTGCTACTCTGACCATAACCTTTTATTTATGTCAGAGGAACACCCTTAAAGGCATTCCATATACCAGCCTTGCTGTCCATAATGGAATGACACCGAGTTTGATATTTTTGGAGCCTATTTAGCGACCTTTTTAGCGGGTGATCTATTGGGATATGGTCAAGGGAAAAACAGGATAGAGACCACATCGAGGGATGACAGGGCTTGTCATTCCACTCCCTGCAATCTAAAAAGAATTGCCGGAGTGGAAGATTTTTCACACGGAGATATCCACAGAAAAACAGAAACAGAGAGTTGTGCTCATTTCTCGTGCGTAGAGGAAAGGTGTTGTTTCACGGTGAAAAGGGGTCGTGCACCAATCTCGTTTCACATGCGCTCAAGCGGAACATGTCCGTGTGCAGGTGACTCTTATTGCTTTCTACGCGCTCTAGATTACAGGATCAATCCAAACAGCTTAAAACGCTGCTTTCCAAAACATGTCAGAGATCTATATAGAGTGATGAATCTGGACACCATATAATCTTCTCCTGCGCTCGATCAAACGGACTTTGAAACACGAGAGCATAAAATCGATCAAGAGGAAAGGTCGAAAGAATTTATGGGTGATATATAAGTAAAGGAGAATGAGAACTAGGCCAAGTAGGATCGACTCCGGTTTGTTTTATCAGGCAAGATTCGCCCATTGATTTTTAGTTTTGGGACGGGGAAAGTTAGGTTGAACTATTTCACATTCAGGTTATGATCTCACAAGGGTTCTCATGAATGTACACTTGGGGACTCTCTCAAGGGAATCGCGCGCTCCCATAGCACCCGATTGTTCAATGGCGTAAAATGAAACCGATACTTAAAGGTTGGCGAAAGCTTTTAACTTTATTTTTCGAGCATCTTGCTTTACGGCTTCCCCATTATTTCACGTGAACGGCAGTGCAGATGACGTCCCTGTACCATGATTATGTAGATGATATTCTCACTAAGTAAGGCGTCCCTTACAATTATGTTGAAGTATATTCTTGTTTTTCTTCTTGGTTCTGTGAGTAAGATTGTACTTTCAGATTTTTCTAAGAAATGTATCTTTTACTTTCTGCCTGCATCTCTCTCTCTCTCTCTCTCTCCTCCCATTTGCCCTTTCTCTCTTTGTGTGTTCTTGTATAACTTATACTGTATTTATTAAGTCATTATGCACGTATACAAGAATGCATCCGCACAAATATAAATTATATCAGTTTCACTTCACTTTAGATATTTGAATACGGAAGAATAATTTAAAAAAGAAAGCTTTCAGCTTGGAAAAAATCTTTTGCAGCATGCCCGTACATGATACATTAAAAGACAGATAAACAGTGTACAAATTATGCAATATAATACATTACATTGAAATTAATGAAAAAGAAAATAAAACAAAGCAAAACAAAACAAATAGGTCTATATATATATATATATATATATATATATATATATTGAAAGAAATTTGACAAATGCAAACAACTTTGGCAACTCCCTTGTAAATAATAAACACTGAAAGAAATGAAAATGGGAGAATAATAATTGCGTAGCTCCCTCAATGTTCCCCAGAGCTGTCATCCATTTTGAATCAAGGGTTGAAAAAATGCCTCCGCCGGGAATCGAACCCGGGTCACTGGCTTTCAGTATATATATATGGGCCGCGACGCGACAAAAGGGCCCTTTTAAGCCCGGCTCACACCTTTGCGTTTTTAGCTTGCGTTCAGCTGCGTATTGCCCGAACGCAGATAAACGCAACACAACGCGATTAAACGAGCTAATACGAGGTCAATACGCAGACCAACGTAGAGGCATTGCGTTCTAGCTCGCTCGTTTGAATTTTTTTCAAACTTCCGCAACTGAACGCAAGAGAAAAATCCATACGAGTAAAGACGAGTGACAACCAGCTGATGCGAGCAAGGACGAGCAACGTCGAGCAGCTTAACGCAGGCCAACGCAGCGCTACTTTGAGCTGCGTTTCACTGCCTAAAGCTGCGTTACCGGCTCGATTTACCTCGAGTTACCTCGCTTTAGCTCGCATCAACGCGTGTCTCGTTGCGCTATACCTCGCACGCTGTTCGCACCAACAAGGACCGTTACGGATGTAGCTCGGTGCACTGCGTTCGTCTTGGATCTTAACTGCGAGTCTAGCTCGTCTTTCGCTCGTTTTACCTCGTTCCTGCTCATTTTAGCTCGTTCCTGCTCGCTTTGGCTCACCAGCACTGCGGATATCTGCCTTTGACAGAGAACCCTCACTCTTGAATTATTATTCAGTTACGGCCAGCTTTTTAAATAGTGCAGGTGAAAGAGCTTCCCTGAAGAAGGTGTCCTGCTTCTCCAGTCTCCCATGGAGTCTTTGTTCTAACTCACTGAACATTGCAGGACTTATTCTCAAATAGTTTGCGAATGCTTCTTGGTCTTCAGCTTCTAGTTCCCTCATCAGCTGGTTGAAATGGCCCTGCTCATTCCTCCTGCAGATCCAAGACCGAATCCAACAACTTCGAGGCCGGCTACGACTTCGTCGATGCAACTCAAGCAGCAATTCCCCTTGCGCATAATCGTCAGTGGCCTCTTCCTCTTCCAGCTGAAGCAAAAGATTAATTTTTTGTATCATTGGCGTAAATCCCGGGGGGGATGGGGGGGATATATCCCCCCACTTTTTTGAGAGGGGGGATGGCGTGTACAAATATCCCCCCACTTTTTAAGGAAGAAATGATATTTGAATTAATCTTTAAATATAATTTTTATTAATCTGTCGTAAACAACCTTCATATTTTAGAATTTCTATTTGAAAATGCGATTGAAAACCAGAAAAGTGGTTATTTTTGTCTCGCTCGCTTCGCTCGCTCGTCATATTTTCAAATTTTCATTTGAAAATGCGATTGAAAACCAGAAAAGTGGTTATTTTTGGCTCGCTCACTTCGCTCGCTCATATTTTAGAATTTCTATTTGAAAATGAGATTGAAAACCAGAAAAGTGGTACATGTAATTTTTGGCTCGCTCACTTCACTAGCTCGCTAGATAAAAATTAAAATGTGTGTAAGGGGGGTCTGTGCAGGTGGGTGGGGGCGTGTGTTTATACTTAAGTGTGAATTCGACAGAAAAAATATCAGCACAAAAGTCGATCATCCCCCCCACTCCTCAAAGTGGATTTACGCCGGTGTTTTGTATAGAAGAGCTTTGCAGAGAAGCCATAGTTCACAAAGCGATGTTTGCCTGTAGATTCGTCAAAAGATTATGACTAGTACCACAAAATGATCATCACCGCTGCAATATACGACCACACGTGTACGCAGCAGAGCGAACTGTTACGCCGCGGAACGAGCAGCAGTCGAGGTAAAGCGAGTGAATGAGCAGTGAGTCGAGGCGAGACGAGGTAGGGCGAGCGGCTAGCGAGCAACAAACGAGTGGCTAACGAGGTAAACATGCAACGTGGCGAGCAAACTTCGTATTGCATCGTACTACTACGAGCAAAAGCGAGCGAGAGCGAGGTAAAACGCAACCTAAAGCGACCGTAAGCGGTCATTTTTCGAAAAAATGTACGAGCTATAACGAGCTACATACGCAACAGTGTGAGGGCTGCCGAATGTTTTGCTGCGTCCTGCTGCGTTTAGGCTGCGTTCGGCTATCGCAACAATACGCAGCTAACAACGCAAAGGTGTGAGCCGGGCTTTAGCTCTCCAAATGGCTTACGCAGTAAAACCGCGCTAAAGTCAGCGCATATCAAAACGTGCAGAGCGCGCACTGGAAAAAATATTTAACAACATATTTAACCAAAACAAAACACACGTGCGGAAGAAGAACAGTGTCAGTGACTCAAGACCTATGTTACTAGTCCGTCGATTAATCTGGCTCGAGCTGGTGATCAAATGTCATTCCTTGGATGAATCGGTAAGATCATTATTATAATTTCTTCACACAGTTTTTTCAGTAGAAATTACGGGTTTTAAAGGCATTTCGTGCATTTAATTCAGTTTTAATAGGTGACTGTCTAAGGGGGTGTTGCAAGAAACAATTAGTTACCTCGTTTCGAAGTGCAGCTGCAACTTCAACTTCAAGACTGCATGCATGCATGCATTGTTTCACAGATAAAGTTGTTAATACCTGTAATTCCGACATGTAACGTTGTATTATGAAATATCCTTCCTCTGTTATTTCTTTTTCATATTATACCCAGTTGTTGGATGTCCGGACAGGTTGTATATCCGGACAGTCGATTTCAAACAGCCAACTGAAAAAGTTCACAAGCAAATCTCTTAAATGTTTTAGCACAAACTGTCAGAAAATATCATAGCTAACAAATATTGATGATAATTAGCACAAATCCATTTTTTTGTATTTTATTTCATCAGTAGACTATTGCAATTTCTTTAAACCAAGATTTAAGCAGTCACATGCAAGAAAAAGCGCAGATGTGTCTTAATGTTGAAACGTTAGTTGCCGCTTGTTAACGTTAGCAGTTGAATGCACGATATGCCTTACCCTTAAATTCATTGACGTTTATGTTCATGTCTAGATCTATTCCACTACAAATAAAAATCATGGGAATAGAGTAGATCTTAACTTCAGACCTGCTTATACCAATCTCTTGAATTTGTTGATACATATTTGAGGCCTCAATTTTCCCATGCTGAATTTACCAGTCAGGAATTCATTAGAAAATTTTAGCAGAGCTCCAACAAGTTATATGTACAGTGTATTTCCTACACAGAGTAAAATAAAGATTAAAGTTAGGCCTAGTTAGGCCCTAGATCTAGGCTAGCACATAGTCTAGCTGATTTAGGGCCAGACTAGGACCTTGCCCTAGCACGGGCTCTGAATAAGGATGGAATTAAGAATAACTGCTTATCATCACAACCCTGTAAGCACAGACCTGCTTTTAGAAAAACTAAGAAATCAACAGAAAAGGATGAAGCTGAAATGGAGGGGGGGGGGGGCAGGGCATTGCTTATAATTGAGAGAAGGATGGGAGGGGGCAGATCATTATTCACAAAAAATGCCTCCCCCACCTTTCCCATTGTGTACTGCGTGATTTGTCTTCAGTTTTGAGTGCATTTATTATCTCTGTAGACTTTCTTTTCTATTAAAGCAATTGAATTACAAACTGAATTTCAGTTACTATGCATAATGGAATATTTAGTTAAATTAATTTTAAATTAATCAAAATTGAAACAATAGGCCTACTAATCACAAAACAACATTACTTAATGGATTGAATGTTATTACTGTCTAATATTTCATATTAGAATCCCACTTTGTATTCCATACTCATTTAATGCTGTTGGTGTACTTCAGATTTTCTAAAACAATAAATCTGTATATCCGTGTCATTCATCTAAGCAGTTGGCTTCTTCTAGTGCCATTTCATGTATAATTAAAAGGGATTTTTTTTTCCTTTTTACAGGCCATTGATATAGAGCAGCTAAGCCAGGTCATGCTCGTCCCTATCATCATTGTCATCTCCAGGCAAATTAGACTGTAACTTAGAGGCAAAGCTGGAAGGAGAGGGGTAGGAGGTCGATATGATAACCACATTTAATTCAATGATGCTGGAAATGTACGGTCACTGCATTCATATCAGAGGAGGAAGCAGAGGTCTAAGATCTTGAAACAATAATTGAAGTTGGATTCTCTTTGCGTCAACCCAGGATGAACTTCACAATGATGGAGATCCTACAAAATAAACATGGGTATGGCTGTACAGGATGTCATTAGAACCAGTAGTGTTTGGAACTTTGGATGCCTTAATGGTATATGATCACATCCTTTCAGCGGGTGAATGAACTTACCAAAGCCATGAAAGCTGAGCATGAAATCTATATTATGTGAGAACTGACTGACAGCGTCCAGCTGTACTACAGTAGAAGTTATGAGGAAGTGATATTGCTACTACTTTAATGAACAAAGTGCAAACATTTGCTTTTTGTATCTTCATAATTTGGGTGACAAGTGCCCTAATAACTCATGACACATGTTTCAATAGGAGAAATCTGACTTTCAGGATGATATTACCTTTATTTCATAGATAATATCTAATCCCAAATATCCACTGCGTTTGTGTGCTTGCAAGAGCAGACGACTTGAAAAGTAAATTTAAAACTAACAAATTTTTAATTATTGGATTAGCAATAAGATCTCTAAATGTCATATAGGATTGTTTTTCTTCATTAATCATGTCACATGTGCAATGATCTAATTTAGATGGAATTGCTTCCTTGTATCTTAACTATACCAAAAGAAAAAAAAAAACCTAGCTAAACTTTGTAAAAGAAAATAATGGGTAGATGTGAAGAGATATTTGGGGTAAGTGATTTTATTTTATTTTTTAGTGAAAGGAAAGGAAAGGATGAATTTTATTAGGAAGACAGTACAAACATTCTCCACTCTTAAATTTATTAGAAACAGAAAGTATTTGAAATTTTCAGACTACAGCTTAATAAAGAGCACCATTCCAGTCGGATTTAAATTCCTAATTTGAAGTACAGCGTATGTCAACTCTTGTTTTGAATAAAAGTTACTAGTGTGACAAGTGCAGTTAAGGAAAAGTTCATTTCATTCCATGTTGTACTGACCTATTATGTATTTAAAAGTTCACAGTTAATATCTTTTATTGATCCATATTTGAAGAGAACCCCCCCCCCCCACGAAAATTGGACCTCCACTGGCAGTGCAAATACAAAAGATACTCTGTAGATAATAAACTGAACGATGAATTAAGACAATATAACATAATTTAGGCACACACTTGAAATAACTACTCATGATAAGAAGGTGAGTGAAAATAAGAAGAGACTAGGAGATATATATATAGAGAGAGAGAGAGAGAGAGAGAGAGAGAGAAAGAAAGCAATCGAGGGAGCTTATGGAGAGCTTGAGAAACGAAAGATAAGAACGGTGAAGCAGAGAAAAGGTGAGAAAACTAGAGATGGTGGAAATAGAGGGGAAAGAAAGAGGGAGAGAAAAATGAAGAGAAGGAAAGACATAGACCGAGTTGGACGGTATGAAGGAGAGAAAAGAGCTAGCTGACAGAAAGAAACATGAACATAAAAAGAAGCACGGGAATGAAAAATAATTTGAATGTTGATGCCTTCTGAATGACTTGTGATTGAGTGGATGATAAATGGTTCTGATTTTTGATGGTGTAATAATGAAAAAGCGTGCTAGTAATTATTAAATTGATTTTCACTGCATTTTCAACACAAATATTATTTAACAGCAACATAAAATCTATGACACATGTTTGCCAAATAGGGGCAAATCCATGCAAACTTTAAAAGAGAGGGGCATTAAAATTCTGAGAATACCCCACCCCTTCCCCCAAAAGACCACTAAAATTGAAGGTGAATTAAAGATGACATTTTTGCTCCAAAATTCACTTTAAGACAGACAGATGTTTAATGAAAAATATATGGTGAACAAAGGGGATTTCGCCCCATCCTCCCTGGATCCGCCCCTGGTGAACTCTGACTCCTCTCTGATTGTCTTTCTCTATATCTCCCTGTTGATATGAAAAAAGAAGCAATCACAAATTTATTTTCTTAAATTTGTGATTGAAATTCACTTAATGACAAAAGTGTATATTTTACAAAGATTAATGGTGAGCAAAGATGATACGGGCCCTTCCTCCCTGGATATGACGCCCCTGAAACAGAGGCGGCGGAACATCGAGCTCGGACAAAGAAAGTGGAGGGGCACCTTTTGTCTGCCAAATAATAGGTGCCCCTCCACCTTCACTGTACGAGCCTGACGTTCCGCCGCCTCTGCCCTGAAATATTACCCCTCCCCTTTTCTATAATCTTTGCATAATATAATATTTTATACTCGCAACAAAATAGCTTTATTATCTATTTATATCTTTCTACGTAATATAATTGTTTATGAAAAAAAATTGATATGAGCTTAATTATGATTGGAAATGCAAGCAATTTGAAAGCCAATTTCAAGGCCGTCTCACAGACGTGTACAAGGTCATTTCAAGGTCATTTCAAGGTCATTTTGAGGTAATACAGGGTTTTGAGAAGACAAAGATAACAAGGAAAATAATATTCTCTCTATTATATAATGTAAATATCCGTCATGGTACTATAGCAGAACGTTTAAGTAGCCCCTTAGACACGTTAGGAATCTTGGCGAAAATGGTATCGGGGAATGACTTGTTTAACCTTGGTCACGCGCGAATGTCAGAATAGCGCGCGTGGAGCAAAAAACATGCTTTTTTCAAATTCCTCGATTTAGACACTTAGGGACGGAATTTTGGAAAACCGTTTGCATATTCAGATTCTGCAGCATTTATACTACAAAATAGTGTTGAAATCTCATTTTTGAAAAATTTTGCCCTAAGGGCCCTTTTGTCGCGACGCGGCCCATATATATTGAAAGAAATTTGACAAATGCAAACAACTTTGGCAACTCCCTTGTGAAGGGAGTTGCCAAAGTTGTTTGCATTTGTCAAATTTCTTTCAATGTATTGTCCCCTTATTCTGACTTATGCATGTATCCAGGCTTCTAGCTGAGATCCAACTGCGGCATGCGGCTTCTCATTGTTCATTAACTCATCTGAACCAAAACAAAGGATAAAAAAGGGTTGGAAATCTGTCTGTCGGTCAATTGGATTCGGTCACGCCTAACTGCTGCCCGCCTCTGTGGTCTAGTGGTAAGGCATTGGCGTTCTAAGCCAGTGACCCGGGTTCGATTCCCGGCGGAGGCATTTTTTCAACCCTTGATTCAAAATGGATGACAGCTCTGGGGAACATTGAGGGAGCTACGCAATTATTATTCTCCCATTTTCATTTCTTTCAGTGTGTATATATATATATATATATATATATATATATATATATATATATATGTGTGTGTGTACACATCTCTCTCTCTCACCATTAACCTCTATCTGTTCAGTCCCATAAACTGATAAACCTGACACTGACTGTAGTCAATCAAGAGGGATTTCCTGCTTCAGTCTCTGCCTTTCCGTACTCAGACGGAACCCTCTCGACCACGTCCTATTTCGGGCATTTCCCAAGCTCTTAGTCAGCTTTCCTCTCCTAAACTTTTATCCACAAATTTCCCAAGATCTTTTCAAGATAATCGCTTCGATTCCTTCCTTCCCTTTTCACTTAGAGCGACCAAGAATATTCTGAGACTCACTGTTATGACTACAGTCCCCTTAAAATATTGCTTATGCATAGGGAGATTATCTTTTCAAGGCATTAGTGAATATGTGTACTTCTTTCAAGTTTAAAGTTTATTTTACCGCTAATCAAAAGGCTAACAATTGCATACAAAAATAGAACTAAGGTATTTCTCCAGTAGTTGATAAACAACATGTAAACAAACACACATAAATACACCTGCATACATAATCAAAATAAGAAATTAATTCATTTCTGAGTGGCGGAGTCAGCAAAAACTGCGACCGCCTACCACGCCTACAATTGAGTTAAACTGATAATGTAAAAGCATAGAAAATATAGTTTTTTAAAAAGAGGGGGAGGGAGAAGGAATGGTTAGGAAAGAGAAAAGTACAGGTGAGAAGTTTAGCATGACGATGCTTTTTATATCTTTCCCATCTCACCATGCAGGGGAGAGAAATATCCCATATTGCAGGTTTATATCAGAGACTACATGTAACTTTAGGGTCGGATTCACTCCCAAATTACATTGGAATCAAGTTCAAAGTAGCAGTTTGGATAACCTTGGGAGAGTGGATGCTATTATGTAGCATGGATATCCACTCTAAAACGAAGTGAATCCTTTTACGATCAAAGGAACATTTAGGGAGTATACTTATCTGTATTGTCGTCGAGGGTTTACAGTCCGAGAGACTGAGATCTCTAGAGACTGAGACTGAGTGGGGTAGGGGAGTGTGGAAAAGCAGAACTGTGAGATGAAATAATGGCAATGTGACCAGGAATGTATCTTGAAAAATAATTATCAATAAATGGCATATCGGACTGAGATCTCTAGAGACCAAGACTGAGGCCAAGACCGAGAGGCTTTAAAGTCTGGGCCCCATTTCATAAAACTTGTTATCAATAACAAGTTGCAATAACGGTTACAAGCTACTGAAATCCTTGCATCTTGCTTATGGGGAGGAAGTAGTGCTGGAAATTGCAATGACGGAACAGAAAACGAAGTATAAACTTACAACTGTAATATGACACCTCTTTAAGAATGTTGTTAATACGATGATTCCAAAATTAATATATCAAGAGCATTTCAAGTGCAACTGCGCTCAAGTTACTCCTCATATTACTGTTATTACTATTGCATTCTTAAACCAGGATATAAAACGCTAGCTTTTTAAAAGAACTTCGGAAATCTCAGCTCCAGACCAAGGTTCTGGAATTTTACTGTTTATTTTTGTTACCAAATGGATTGTTGGGCAAGAATATCCTAGTGCTTGCCCGAACATTTACACATAACTTACACGTACATGAAGATATTTTTAAAGCAATCTATTCATTTAAAATTGTAAAGTAATTTGCATGCCGAATTAACAGTAGCAAGCTGGTTTTGCTTGGCTCGCTCATATAATTTTTGAGTATGCAAAACAGTGGCGTAGCGTGAATCCAGTCGTTGATTGGGCACTGACGTAATGGAGTGGTGGCGTACCTGTTCAAGAAAACATGATGCTAATTCTTAGGTGGAGAAGGGGATTCAATTGTCCTTTTGTCCTTTTCCATTCTACTTTGTCCACTCTCTTTCTTTTCCCTTCTTTTCTTCGACATTCAATTGAGGGGCACGTGCCCCCTGTTCCCTGTGTACATACCATGGATGCACCACTGCAAACGTGCAAAGGTAAAACATACTGGAATGCTTGAGGCAGTCTCTGTAAATAAACTACACTTTCTGCCTTCGCCTAAAACCGATGAATTTCCAAAAATTATTCAAATAAACTACAGCCAATATCTTCCCGTGAAAATGTGCAGTAGGCATGATTTTTTTTGCACACCTTGTATTGCGCATGAACAAGAAACTTTAATAGGTCACGTGACTGTTCCTTCAATGCAGGAAGGATAAGTCGTACTTTTCGTAATACCGTACAGTTTCCGATTTTAAACAAAGAATGAAAATTATGCATCTTTGTTCTCCGTAATTTAGTGCCATAGCTGAAAATAATATTCCAATATTTTCAAAGGCCATACTATAGGTTAATAAAGTTTGTTCGTCATGTATATAGTTTGCTGAGTTACCCTCACGGAGCTATTTACGGTGTAGTTGTTTTTCATTCTAACGCCACGCCATTATTTCAGTTAACATGGCTAAACAGGTTATTAGGCAAATACGTTCCTATAGATTTTGTAAGCCCTCTGGGAAATATTCAGCCTGTGCAGTCATGCAAACTTTTCCACGTGGTAACATACATGCATACGCAGGGGCAGCTTTACGGGGGGGGGGGGGGGCAGGAGAAGACTTCCTCGGTGATTTCTTTTTAAAATTTCCTCAGCAAGAGAGAGAGAGAGAGAGAGAGAGAGAGAGAGAGAGAGAGAAGGGGGAGCAAAAGACTGACATAATTTTTCTGTCAGAGATTATGAAAACGCATCACGTTCGACTGAAAATTGAGGGCTGTTGATATCAAGACTTTTAATTTTACCTTATCCCCTTAATTAAATGTCATGAACCGCCCCCTTGTGCCCTAACTGTGTGTGTTTTGAAGTGTTTGTGGCATTGGACTTCCTGACGAGTCAGAACGAACTATTTAACCGTCTTCTGATACCACAAGCATGACAAGGACATTGACTTTTTCGAACATAACATGTTGACATAATGGTCACCTCGAATTACGTTTAAAGATAAAGATGAGTTCAGGGGAGCGTTTCATGAAGAGTTTTGTCAGTGATTTTCATTGGCAACTGTTATAAGCCACTGAAAATCCTCCCATCTGATTGGCTGAGAGCAAATTAGTCAGTGAAAATCACCGACAAGACTCTTCATGAAACGCTCCCCTGATCACTTGATGAAATTTTTAGGGACGCCTCTGTCATGTCTGTAAAATATGTTGTTATGGCAACAACATATGGCAACAACACTGAGTAGGGCCATCCTTCCGTTTCTAATCAATTTGCCTTCGTATAAATTTTTGATTTATGAATTTATTACTGTTTGTTATGTTTTAATTTGGCGAAAAATAAATATACAATAAAATACAACTGTGAAAGGCACTAGAAGTTTCCATTTTTATTTGAATTTGATTTGAGCATGGGACCCAACTCAGCCCAAAGACTGTTCTTCCTAATAAAACACACAGAATTCATCAACAAAATAAACGTCATATCAAAAGAAAGTAAAAGATGGCATAAAAGCAGTATCGTATACTGTACAAGCACAAAACAAAAGCATAAAGAAATAAAAACAAAATATCTTTTCTTAATCATGCCATCACCTCACGTTCCATTCAAAAGGGATCTTTAGGAAAGATTGATTAGCTAAAAGTAGCAATGATATTTTGGAATTTGGTAGCATCAAAATGACAAGAAATTACTTCAGTTTTGCTGAAAGTATGCACCGCCTAAAACGGATATGTGGGACCACAAGTGATATGAAAATTCGCTTCAAATATTATAGATATACTTTTCGTCACATTTTTTAATATCTTGAATTTAAAAAAGTCTCCTCCGTGAGCTACTTTAGTATTCTTCCAATTTGACATATAGAGAATGGAAAACTTCACAAACTGTTTTTCACGTCTACCTGAACACAACCCTTCCTTTAAGTATATATTTTTTCCATTGTTAGTTCCCTGTTGTTCTATTAATGTCAGACTAGAAACTCCTTGTCCATGATTTCCTATTCCATGCATAATAAGCTTTCACAATGCAATACTAGTAAGTGTATGAAGCTATGAATTTCCAGTACCCAAATTTAGGTGGTGACGTATGCAAGTCATGCAAATCTCTCTGATTGTTGTTCGTGTCAAAATAGGACATAGATAGATCGGGAAATGAAGAGGACTCCAGGTAAATTGCTGAAGTACCATAGCTATCAAGGCTATGGTGTTGAAGTGAGACCCGCAAGTTCCAGTAGGAAAAATGTAGCATACGAAGATTTCATGTCACGTCATAACAGGAGATTTAACATGGTTACGCGTCGGTTTTATTAATGACATGAAAAAATTCAATGAAGAGAGTCGAATAGTTCTGTGATCAGGGTGATAAGAGATTCAGTGGAATAATTTTGTGAGGAAAAGAATTAAAGTTTGAATTATCGACGATGTATACCCTGGAAAGTAATGCTGTTAAGTATAATAATTAGTACGCAAATATAACCTAGTTTAAGTGCATTAGTGAAAATAATTATATTCTGTTCAGTTCTGTGCATTAAATTTTGATATCACACACGATTCAGACTGCGAGCTGCCATGTGTTGATCATAATAAACCGATTTCAATTCAATAATCAAACCACTAGATCCGACAGCCCGCAGACAGTTTTTATACGATGAGTACTGGTAGCAAAGAAATCGATTTCAAAAGCAAGTACAGAATACAATACTTTGAAAATTAAAAAAAATGCTTTAAAAAATATACACACCCATATATGCACATGTGTGAAAGTAAACCCAGCAAATAGATGAAAATCATATTTAGACAGTGCATGAAGAGGAATGTAAACTGTAAAACAGATGAGGAGATATATTTTTTTAAAAAATGAAAAAGAAGAAGTTTATAACACATTCATTATGAATTTCTATGTGAAGCAAGCGGTGAGGACAGGCCTTGTCGCGATATGTCTGTATATGACAAGAATGCCTGTGGTTGATATAGTGATAATGAATGTCTGTTGATCTGATTTCATCATGCATAGAATGGGTTTGCCAAACCGTTTGAGAGAGAGAGAGAGAGAAAGAGAGAGAGAGAGAGAGAGAGAGAGAGAGAGAGAGCAGAGGAGGCGCCAGGGTATTTGGATAGGGCGCAAGATGACCGACCCATATGTGAGTTTATTTGTGTTTTAAAACTGTTAAATGAAAACATATAGGGTATAATAACTAGTTACATGCCCCAACCATCTCTTTTCCCATACTGTTCTTTCTTCTTTTTTTCTCCTCTTTTGTTTTCTTTTTTTTTTTGGTCGCTTGAAAAAAATCATAGGGCATTCGCCCCCTGCCCCCCCCCCCTCTGTAGCGCCACCCCTGAGAAAGAGAGGGGGTGGAATGCACATGCTGAATAGATAGAATTAAAGAGAGAGAGAGAGAGAAAGAGAGAGAGAGAGGAAAGGGAGGAAGAGAGAAGAGAGAGAGAGAGAGAGAGAGAGATAGAGGGGGGGGGGGGTGGACTTTCGCATTGGCTAGATACATGTACTGCACAACTTCCAGTCCGCTCGCTTCCTCAGTTCACTACACGCCATGGCCATGGTCACGAACGGTAGTACCTAGCAGACGCTCCGAGCTCCCAGCGAGCAGAAATTAGCTCACTTTTTATCTCCTCCCGCTCTTTCTCTTATTAACCCACAGATGAAGCGAATTGCCCTTGTGGATTTATACCTTGTGATTAATTCACGTGTGGAGCAGACGAAATAGCCTTCCCTCGGTTTTTCCCTCCTCTCCGGTAAGTGTTTTTCCTGTCTCTCTCTCTCTTTTCCACCCATTTTCTTTCAATTTTCGAAATGAGATAAAAGGCCCATTAGTAGTCTCAAGTTCGACAATGTACGTGTACGTGCCGTATGCACTTAATTTGATCTTTTCTGGCGAATCGTACATTATTGGCAGTGCGTATGTCCGATTGAAACACAGAGACTGCACGATCTACTAGTTTTATTCTATCCTTTTTAACGTTTTATAGAATTGTACAGCACACTCGTCACTTGAACTGTTAATTAATTTATTAAAAAACTATTTTTCTACACCGTTGTGTGGTAGCCGAACAAAGGATTGGGCCTACGCACATCTAAATATTAATGTTTTATGATTAATGAGATCAAAGGAGGACGTACATAATATCAAAACTAATCTTGGGTTGAATATCATTAACATCTGTTACATATCAATAACTGATCGATCAAGATTTCAGATTGATAAGTGAAAGCTATAGTGAAAGCTAAACTGCGCTGGTGTATGGTTACTCAAATGCCAGTGAGCTGTTGTCTTTACTAAGTTGATAATGTTCATTAAGGGTTTATTTCGGTATCATAAGCATATCATTTATGAATTTTTGCGTTCATGGACGATAATGTGAAAGGGCATGATAAATCTTCAGTTCACTTTTGTAATCCAAGGAGCCTTTTGTTATTAGTTATTAATCACCCACGCTATTTAGTTTGGTTTGTAGATGTTTTTTCTCTTTCTGTTTATGTTTATGGGGATTACCACAGCCTAGTTTGCTTGGATACAATTACTGTCAGATTTTATTGATTAATCGATAATGAAACCTTGGAAAGAAATAATATATCTTGACTGCAAAGTTTAATCCAGGGAATCTTTTGTTCATAGTTATCAATCACAGCACGATGACTGAATGATTTCTCGATCTTTTATGGCTTACCAAAGGCCCTATTTTCCATGGGTGCCATAGCCGTCAATTAAGGTAGCATTTATTCATGCTAACTAGTTTGTTGCATTGCTTAATTCAATAAGGAATCTTTTGTTTTAAGCTATTCATCACTTCGCGATTAATTAAGAGATGTGTTCTCTTCCTTTTACAACAACCAAAGAGTAGTTACAATAGATTATATGATCATAACAAATATCATTAATTGATTAATTAGGAGATGTTTTCTCTTTCTTTCACAACAACCAAAGAGTAGTTCCTATAGATTAAATGACCCTCGAAAATATCATTAATTGATTTTTAATGAAAGGTATCTTTTCATACATTGTTTTACTAATGGAGTCTTTTGTTTTGAGTCATTAATCATGGCATGATTGTACAGGAGATACTTAAGGACTTCCATGGCGTAAGTTCTTTGCTTTCCATGACCATCAAAATATTTGATAAATTAGTAGCCCTATCGGCGGTCCTCACTGCATAGCGTATACCAAGTAAATATTGTGCCCTTCGAGATGCTCCTTTCTTGTCTTTCCGCCTTGAAAGATTTTTTGGCTGTTAGTATGTTTACATTAATGGTTCAACAAGGATTGTAAAATTTAAAATGAAAAACCGTGGAAGAACTAAGAAGATAAAGAAAATAGTCTATTTGGGGCCAGAAGGGCATTAACACATACCATTTTATACAGACTTAACGACGTTTTGGCGCTAAACAGACGATATTAAGAAGAAGCTGCCGAACGGGGAATAAGAATGAGGGGGGAGATAAAGAGGTGGGGAAGGGAAAGGAATTATGAGATATAAGAGAAAACATGAATAAGGAACAAGAAACTTGAACTAAGATTTAGATAAAGAGGAAAAACATGAGGATTCAAAGAAAGAAAGAAGTATTAGAAGGTATTCCAGAGACCAATAATGTTATATTTCCTGTATCAGAAAGGAATAAGGAAGCTTAAAGGAGAATGCAACCCAAGCATCAGTGTGCTCTTAGTGAATCAAGATGACCAAGAAGAGTAAACAGTGAAAGTTTGAGCAAAATCAGACAAACGGTTCAAGAGTTATGAATTTTGAAAGTTTCGGTGAATCCTTATTATGAGGATCCATGAGTTGGCAACTTTGCCAGCATCTGTGATGTCATTGTGGACACCTCTCAATTCCTTTTGTACATAATTTTTTTCAAAAAAATTGATTTATATGAAATTTCAGGTCAGGAATCAACAATTTTTTTTCCAATATGCTTGCAGAATTGATATAGCCATGTCATACTCAAACAATAAATCAAAAGAATTTTTATTTCTCTTGAAAATAAAGAAAATGTTGAATTCTGTGTACAAAATGAATGGAGAATTGTCCACGATGACATCACAGATGCTGGCAAAGTTGCCAATTTAAGGATCCTATAATAAGGATTAACTTAAACTTTCAAAGTTCATAACTCTTGAACAGATCGTCCGATTTTGCTCAAATTTTCACTGTTTACTCTTCATGTTCTTCTTCATTCACTGGAAGCACACTGATGTCAAGGTTGCATTCTCCTTTAATAGACATTTAATGCCGAAATCATGAAGTTTTAAAAAGAAGTTTCGAATAGCATTGTAAAAATATTCTTTGGATCGGTGAAAGATAAGAATTTAGACTGGAAAGCAACTCGTACTTATAATTATGAAATAGGGCAGTGGCAGAAGAAGAAAGAGGATCAGTAATAAGGAAGAAAATAATAAGGAAGCTTAATAAACATTTAATGCCGAAATCATGAAGTTTTGAAAAGAAGTTTCGAATAGCAATGTAAAAAATATTCTTTGGATCCGTGAAAGATAAGAATTTAGACTGGAAAACAACTTGTACTTATAATTATGAAATAGGACAGTGACATAAGAAGAAAGAGGATGAGTAATAAGGAAGAAAATTGAGAGTGAAACTGGAAAAATATGAACAAGAGAATGCATACCAAGAAACGCATCGGATATGATACCGCATGGCAGAAGAAACTCGGCGGAAGCCGCAGTCAGGGGGAGAGGAAAATAGATTCAGTACTGTGACATTTGTGTATTGATTCAGTGTTGTTTGATTAGGAAGGTTGCAGTCTCAGTGGCGGCGCGTCGCAAGGGAAGGGGGGGGGGGGGCAAGGGGCCGCCTCTGTGAATGGCAAAAAAACGAAGATGACTTCAATAATGAAAAGAAGGTTTACTGGCTGATACATGTATTTTTATGCTTCGGTAGAGGACACACGAGGAGACATCAGGGGCCCATTTCATAAAACTTGTTATCAATAAAAAGTTGCAATAACTGTTATAAGCTATTGAAATCCTTGCATCTGATTGGCTGAGAGCAAATTTGTCATAGAAATGTGTGGCAGTTGTTATTGATAACAAGTTTTATGAAACGGGGCCCAGGTCAACTTTAAAGAAATACTGAATTAAGAATTAAATTCAAAGTCAGAAGAAGGGCATTGTGTAACCCCCCCCCCCCCACACACACACACACATAAAGGTAAAGAAATAAAAGACAATATGTTATCAGTATTCCCGTAAATTCAGTACAAGTTTTCGTTATGTCTGAATGCTTTTTTCCCCTTCAGTTGATCTAAATGCGTAAACATTATTAACAAGTGACATGACCAAAATATTTCGACGGAAATATGGAGAACACATCTCTTCATGTTGGGATATCTTTTTGATGCCAAAAGATCAGACGTGTTATGGGAATTTCATAAGGAAACGCGTAGTATGGTATATCACAAACAGTAATTTCTTGATAATGTCGGCGTATTGTCTACATTTTCTTTGCCGAGCGGATGTCCGAAATGTAACACAGGAAGATGAAATTCCTTTGCAACACACTTCGTAATTATTATTGTTAGTAGTAGTCCTGAAATGTTGCTTTATCCAAAATGGACACCCCTCTAAATACCAATAAAACGCAGTAAACAATGGTATATAAAATAAAACTGAAGTGAAAGTATTCTCAGTCTAGTCAATTCTATTTGACAAAAAAATATATAACTGACTGCCCCATATTAGGTTATTTCAGAATTTAATAAGCTGTCAGCGAAATTAAAAAAAATGCAGTTTTTTTAAAAAAAAGAAACACACATGCATACTTTGGTATCAATATACCTATAGCACGTTAATTCATTTGATGTACGATAAAAGAGCAGTGTACATAAAATATCTTGTTCAAGGGCATAAGTACCGTGCCGGGGATCGAATCCCCCGATTCTCGCGTCTCCAGTCAAGCGCCTTAAACCATTCGACTACGACCATGATGACACCTCTTGTTTGTTTCTTCCATTCTTTATCGATAATTTACTGCCCCTTCCTAAATCACCCTTTATGGAAGCTTGTTGGCTACCTTGTCTGACGACAAATTGAAAAAAAACCCCAAAACATTGTACTCATTAATTCATTGGATAATAAGGAAGATTAAATGGTAGTGCAAGCTCATATTCAGAGGCTTTAACATGTTTACCGGGTAAATTTCAGGCTCGTCTGTTAGCCAATTGTTTTGCTTTTCATTTGAATGAGATGACCTTGATATCCTTCGGGTAAGGGCTGTTAATTATCATAAATGTTTTATCGTAAAATTTTGAAGGATTAAATGGATTTGTTAAAACACAACAGAATAGCGATGTGAATTGTAAGTATGAAATATATGAATACTTTAGCAACACACCAAGTTGCCTAATACTGCAGGAATAAGTTTTCATGAAATTATCATACCTGTGTTACAGCGGGCTTACAGGTTTGCTGGTCTACTTGTTCATTAGTCGTTGTATTTTATGTATTCCATAACCTAACGACTAATGGCTTAAAATAAATCGAGAAAATGATCTCGACAGAAATCTAAAGCTTCATGTAGGATGAATGTTTTCAAGTTAGAAGAAGAAGCTATTTAATATGGTAATTTGTTTGAAAATGAAAATATCTTTATTATATATATCTATATCTGTATTATGTATGCAGATTTTAGCCGAAGGTTCACGATGTAAGTTGATCAAACGTACTTCTTATCAATGTTATTTTCATACTATTTTGTGCTTGGACCGCAAGACTAAACCGCGCAAATGTCAGGCCCTTCGTCCCATCGTCCGCTGAAGCTAATTTGCTTTCTTTCGCTCGCTAATGACCCTAATCACCCTTGTGTGTGAGGGCTGTTGTTTGAAAGATCAAGGATGAGCAAATTTGCACGATTTTTTCTTCTTTCTAGTCCGTCCTGTATACCACTCAGCAGAGGGGATAATTTGATTGGATTTCATTCTGCTGTTTGCATTGTTCATTGTTATCTTGTTACAGATGACTGTCTTTGTTCACCAAACAAAACCTGCATCCATGCAAGTTCTAATATTTACTGTATCGACATGGAAAAGGACATTTGAAGATGCCAATACCTCTGTTAGCATTCGACTCAGAGTATTAGCAAAGTAAATAATTAATTTTGTTCCTGTTTACTTTAATGCCAGTGCTGCTTTAGTTCATTGGCCATGCACGCAATAAACATAGATTGAAGTTAGATAGGCCATATGATTCTTATGTTTGTATCATTTAAAACAAAAGTATATCGTAAATCAAGATCATTAACATGCCAATCTTATGGTTAAAATCATAATTTAATTGTATTCTATCTAAGCAGTACCCAAGGAAATATTCATTTCATTCAAATTCTTCCTTAAATGTGAGATATGGAGCGGGTTTCTTTTTCTTTCCTTTTCTTTTTTTCCGTCTTTGTTCTTTGTTCATCATGTTTATCATCCCTTGATTCATGTATCCTTTGTCATCTTCGCTCACAGATTTTTTAATTTGCAAGTTTCATTTAACGCGCGAAAAATTCCAATCAAAACATCATATTGGACCTGGCTGACGAATAATTTGTGTAGAGAGGGAGATGATCCTATTGGCAAGACTTATAGCTTCACTGTAAGCCGAAAAGAAAATATAATTTCCTTGCATCGTAAGAAATGACAGAGGCACCATATCAACTGCTTGAGTGCATATCACGTAAAACCTTGGTGAGTCCCACCCATTTACTTTGATGTTATTACAGGAATGGGCACAATGTAATTTTTCATCGGCTGTCGACTAGGGGCTTTGTTCTTATTATTACAATGACCTCCATGGGCGCATTACTGCAATAATTGATGTACTCTCTCTTAATTGCCAATTCTCGGCGCTTTCCTGGTTTATGGCTTTTGTGCATGCCGCAGGGCAATATTGCATGATTTTGTAGTTCATTTCTTATTATCAAAGTCCGCCGTTGTTTATCGGTGAACCTAACAATCATTTATTTTGTGTAAACCTATGCTTTGTCAAAATAACCATACTGCAGATATGTCAGATGTCATGCTTCAAAGAAATGGTTTACTGAAATTATAGGGGAACATAGATGCATTATTTATCCCTAATGCCTTAAAGCTTGTTATAAAGAAAGTCATCGATATATTTATTTTCATTCCAAACGACCACTACTTTCCTTTAAAGTTGGGTGACCCCATGCTTGTCTAAAAGGTTTGCAACAGATTTACAGAAACATTAGATTCAGCAGTTTTCATCTCTAACCATAATGGTTTTATTTCAGTTTGTTTTACGGTTTCAATATATTAGTGACCTTTTTCCTTGCTGGATATAAAAAAAAACCAACATGGAGGTATATTGAAATGTACCACTGTTGATAGATTGTGGGACACCCAAATTAAGTCATTACGTCATTAACATGACTGTTTAGAATCGATCTATCCAAATTGTCTTCTTGGTTTTGAGACAAGTTTACACTCACAAGCAGGAGCGGCGCAATTGGAGGGGGGGGGGGGGGGGGGGTAACAATCTAAGGGTAATAATGAAAAAAAAAACCATAGGCATTCGCATATGACTTTCGAGATAGTTTGGAGTAGATGAATTGACAGACAATATTTCTTTTTTCTAATTTCCTATTGATAAAATTGCTAATTTCTTATTCAGATTCAGAATCAGAATCTGAATCTGAGATTAGCACTTACATACACAAAATGAATGTAATTTTCTTAACGTAAAGGAGATTACTGCTTTTCTCGAGTTTTCATGCAATGATAATATTGTACCGCACCCACGTGCGTCGGAATATGTACATGTCAGGGATTTTGGAATGATGTTGTCATGGTTCTGGATGGCAAGGATAATCAGCTTTTTACAGATTTTTGAAAAAAATGGTAATTTAGCTATTATAGGGGAGAGAAAAGAAGACAAATGAAATATTGATGAGGATTACTGGGAGTAAACGCCCTCGATATAACCTGAATTGCTAACATTATTTTGTCATATTTTGTTCTCTGTTCGATGCGTCGAGGCTTCATTATTCTTCCTCCCATTTCCAGAGTCCCCAGTAAACTGGCAACACCCCCACAAAAAAACAACAACAGCAAAACCGAAAAAAAAATGAGATAAAAGGAAGACACGAGGAAAAGAAAAAGATGTGATCTTGTCTCATCCACTAGCCTTGATCTTTTTTTTTTTTCATAATCATTAGATAGGACGGGTGCCCCTTTTTACATGTACACCGCCCCCTCAGTTGCTGGACCCACGCTACGCCCTTGGTGGGAGATGAAGGGCACGAATAACTGTAAGCAAACATGGCTCAATGGCATGTTGTGAATCATGAACATGAAGATGGAAGAGAGAGAGAGAGAGGGGGGGGGGGGAATGATAGAAAATGCATACATCAATGCACGTACCTGTGACTGCAATTTCTAAAACAGGGAGATGTATACTCGGAACATGGCATATCACATGAACATGCATTAGTAATGATGATAAATAGACTGGGAGGCGTGAGGGGGGGGGGTGTCTTAAATTACCTGTGATTTGTATGTCATATCTTTGTCTCATCGCCAAACCGACCGATTCCTTTTCCCATTCAGGACAATGTATTCTTTGTTCCGTCTGTTATCGGTATGATGTCGATTTTGCTGGTGTGACGGGGGTTTTACGCGTGTTTTTCATTATTTTTCCACCGTCCAAAATGGTGTTCTTGATTAGTCATGATTCCGGGCTCGCTTATATCAATGGATAATTGTACCATTATGGAGTCCATAGGCTTTTTTAGCCTGGTCTCCATTCATTTCTAGATTCATTTCCACTAGTTACTCTCTTTAATCAGATAGTCTTATTACACAGACCTCAGTTTTGTAATACATGTACAGAGCATATTCATCGGTTGATGCTGCGTCAACTTTAGGCAAGCTCACACAAGGCGTTGTTTGCCGACGTTACGAACATTTCAGTGACTGATGAAGTCTTTTTGTGCGCGTGTAATCGCTTTAGATGAATAGAATTAAAAAAAAAAGGGATCGCAGTATGAACACTGCGAAGTCAAAGATACTTTTAAAAAGCTGGCATAAGGGTCAACTGCCTTTATCATGTTCACAGGTTCTGTCAGTGCTGCACTAATAGAACCTGTGAACACATGGCCCCTCCCAGAAATTTTGAAAACTTACATTTTTTACTGAAAATTTTCACAAAATCCACGAAAAACGTGACCAAATCTTTCAATTTCACTTTTAAAAAATGCAAAAGCGCCCTTCTGACCTTCTCGGTCGCTTCGCTCCCTCGCTTTTAAGCTTCTTCGAACATTTTTGCACCCCCCAGGAAAAAAAATTTTGCATACGGCCCTGTGTGAACATGATATCAAAATTAAAGTTCGTGTGAGCCGGGTGGTACTAAAACCAGCCGGCATGCGCTGATGTTGTAGTTAGCTTATTTAAAACACAATAGTTATAGAAATATGTTTTTAACGCTGGAGTTATGCTAAATATACTTTCTGGAAAAAAAATCATTTGACATGACAGCGATAACTCCAAAAAGGCAAAACAGATTTTTGAAAAAGTAAAATGTTGTTGCTTTAGGCACTTATTTAATTTTGAATAATGATAAAAATTGTGAAAACTTATAGAGCGCACACATCGTCCAATGACGCTCATGGCAAATAGCTCAGCAACAGTTCTCTTTAATGGAGATATTCTACAAATTAATTTCATATCCAGTAAAAAAAAAACTGTTATCAGAATTCATAACATTTGCACCACCCATTGGAAGTCTCAGCTCCACCCGGCGAGCCCTGCGCCCTCTTGCTGCTCTGTTCAATGACAATTTAAGGGACAAGCCAATATTTACGCCTTCACTCTTTAACCCCCCCCCCTTTTTTTTAGTAAGTTATCAAATTCTTTTAGGAACTGGATGTACTTGGAAATACCTAGGACGAAATTTCGTTTATCATTTTGCAGCACCGCAGAGCTATTTAAAGGTCTTAAATTGAAAACTACCGTTCACATCATCTCCCATGTAGTGGCGTGCATTGAAAATTTTACCTTGAATGATCATTACGAGACGGCTTCCTTAATGAGAAGAGTCGAGTAGCTCTGTGATTCGATAGTCAGTGGTGTAATTTTGTCCGGAAAAAAAAATCATGAAATTTCTCGGTACCGTGTATCATGTAAATATCATCTCAGGAAATAATGTTCTCAAGTATAATTTAGTTAGATTATAAGGGCTGAAATGAATCTGGTTTTGAAAGGAACTGGAAATCATTAGTAATTACTTACCACTAACAAACTATGGTATTATATTACATGACAAATAACCCCGAACTCGTTTAGAGGAATGTAGTTTGAAAGAATCTCTTTAAAGTAATACTGAATATCTAAGTACTCTGCAGTGGGTCTGAAAAATCAATCAATCTATTAATCAAACAAAAAACACATAAACAATGATAAATGCGAAATAAACCTCACGAAATATAAAACTTATGATAATCATAATGATAATGTAATACTAAGATATTAGAAACGGTGGAACATAATTATCGTCTTGTAGTCTTGAAAGACCCGCTTTAATACATTTTCTACAGAATTTGGTTGACAGGCGTTATTCCTGACCATTTCTGTTTTTCCTTCTTGATCATGTTTCATATCTTGAGAATATTACGTTTCATACTAACAGCACTCAAGAATATTAATATTCCGAAGGTATATTCCGCCATTAAACAATATATTTCCTTGTTTCCTTCCTTTTTCTCACATATCATAGAGCATTGTGATTATCAACATGGAGTTAAATTTAGCCCTTACTATCCTATGTAACCGATACTTTCAGCATTACACTTGTCTCGATATCTGTTTATTTCTCACTTTGTCAAATAATACCAAAAATCAACAAAAAAGAGAGTAATTAGTAAAGTGAAATCTGAGGTAGCGCTATCTCTCCCGAGTTATTCCACAATGGGCAACATTTGTCATCGTACTCCTTGTGCTTTAGGCATAACGTTTCTAGCTTACACCTTTCTGGGCCCCGTTTCACAAAATATGTTATCAATAACAAGTTGCAATAACTGTTATAAGCTACAGAAATCCTTGCATCTGATGGGCTGAGAGCAAATTTGTCATAGAAATGTGGCAGTTGTTACTAATAACAAGTTTTATGAAACGGGGTCCTGTTCCTCTTTCACCGGTCTTCTTTTGATGCCGGCATGAGTTTGTGATATTTTTGTGATATGGCAAAAATTGACAAAACACGTGAAAGTAGAGAGAGAGAGAGAGAGAGAGAGAGAAAGAGAAATGGGAGAAAAGGAAAGAAAGGAAGAAATGTCTGAGGGCTAAAATGAGGAAACCTTGACGCCTCGGAGAGTCCAGACAAAATGTCACATGATAATGACTACCAGTGTCTACGGTATTGATGTTAGTCTGTTAGTTGTGGGGTGAAGGGATGAGATAATCTTGTCTCTCGTCCTCACCTCTCTTCAATAACTGAAGGTAAAGATGAAATGGAAAATGACAGAGAGAGAGAGAGAGAGGGGGGGGGGAGGGAGGGAGAGAAATGGTATGAGTGAGAACAAGATGAATTCTCAAATAAAGAAAAAGAGCACTCCCTTCCGCCCCTCCCCCCTCCCCCCGAGGCATTGAGCCCCCAAATGAATGGGGGAAAGGAGTTGGTCCAGCGGTAAGGTCAACGGTCAGTTCTTTGTCTTCGCCAACAAACTGACTCTGCAGAGGACTCAAGTTCGAACCTGCGATCACGGCTTTCGGATGGACGTTAAAAGTCGGTCCCAGACGAAAATAATTATGTCTGATAGGTACACGTCTGTAAAAATCCAATTACACACATTCGCACTCACACTTTTTTGTTTTTCCATACTGTTTTATTCTGATTTCATCAAAACAAAAACATTTAACATTTCAATTTACCAATTAAAATTTCAAATTAAACAATTCAACACTTCAGATTTCATATTTAATTTTTTTCAATAACTTAATATATACATGAATCATACATAACTTAAAGAAAAAAATGAAATTAGTTATGATAAAAAAAAAATAGTTAAGACACCACTCCCCCCCCCCCCCCACAGAAGAAACCCTTCCCTATCCAACTTGTACACACACACACCCACCCACGCGCACACACACGCCCCCTCCCCCAAAAAAATCACGGAAGGAAGCAAAGATGAAATAGAGAGACATGAGGGACAGCTAAGCTTATACTCCTTCACACTTCGGCGATCCGTCACTGCTCCACTTCCTCGCATCTTGTCCACCTGCGTGATCTGGTAAAACTTTGGGCCCAACCTCCCAGAAAGTTGCACGTGCAAAGTCACTGCATGGAACATTGCATGACAAGCAAAAATGAGTCATTGACGGACTTTTCTGAAAAGAACAATAACATTACCAGACACTGGCATAGTGGTATTATGGAAATGATATCGAGCTTGTAGACAACAATAGACTTGTGCTACCTACAAAAGAACCAGACAAGGACAAGGTGGAATCGAAAAATAGACAAGGTGAAATAGAAAATAAAAAGAGAGAATATTTTAGAAATACTCGGGAGGAAATGGTTCTTCCTCTGAACTTTCACGAAGTGTGTCAACACGGCCTTCAACAACCTGATTTGATCACGGTGATGATCGTTCTGTTCAGACGTTTGCATTTTACTTTCCTCAAGACGTGAAATTGTGAAATTTCGCGTTCCCACCTTTCATGCACCAAGATATTTCACATCCTCGAGTCTGAGTATTCAGATGACTTTTCACAGTGTCAGAGACGATATAATGACGTGCTCTATAGAAGAGGCGTATGATCTCTCACAACGTATGGACAGCGAAATTTCGTCTCTTTGGCTGTCCATAATATATGCGGTACACTTCTTTGCTAACATGGCTAATGGCCGTTGCGTACAAGGCATCATTTTGCCTGAGGTAGGGCTGCGTTAGTAATTGACGTGCTCTTTGACGCACCACGTGTTATGTGTCATTACAGCGTAAAAGTGAATGCAAAATGAATAGTACCCACATTGAGCTAAATGACGGACGTATGGGTTATACTGTCATAATAGGCTTTCACCGGCTAGATAAGCGCAGGTAATCTGACATCTTCAGGGGAGCGTTTCATGAAAGGACTTGTCGGATGTTTTATCCGACAAAGTCTGTTTTATCCGACAGTTGCCATAGTAACGATGCTTCTCAGCCAATCAAAATCAAGGAAAGATGTCAGATCTGACAGCTTGTCACACGACAAATGTTGATGAAATGCCCCCCTGTTGATAGGCGCAGGTAATCCGACGTCTTGTGTAGGCGTAATACATGTAATATGTAATGCCGAATTGCTCGGCATGTCAAGACATTCTCATCGTTGTGAGATATCCCTTGTGTGCTAAGTAGTAATATTGGATATCCATATAGCGCACGTATCCACCAAACAAGGCGCTCAAGGCGCTCCCAATATTACCCCGGCTCAGCTAGGCTATCGAATTCAGTGCTCAAAGCATTCAAGGAATATCCTTCCTGCCGGTACCCATTTACACCTGGGTGGAGATTTGCAAACGTAGATCAATGTCATGCCAAAGGACATTAGTGCCATGGTGGGATTCGGACCCTGGATCTCGTGGTTCACAGTACGGGCACTTATCTACTGATCCACAACACCTCTAAGTAAAGCCCCTTTGAACCCTTATTCCTGATATGAGCCGATGGGAAATGAAAGAACCCGTTAGTCAACCGGTTAAGGACGCACTTTATGTTAGAGCGCTGTGGTGTATTGACGAGAGCTTTTCACTCTTATATAATACAAGAGGTCATGGGTTCGATCTTCGCCGGGTGCTCTCATCTTTGGACAAGAAGTTTTACCCTTCGAGCCAGGTGAAAATGGGGATATGGCACTTGCTGGGGTAATGATAACGAATTTGCAGGGCCCTCAGAAAGAACAGCACTTAAGCTGACGAGGCTTCCCCTGAGTAAACAAAATTATTATTATCATTATCAACGTAACCTGATTAAAACTGTCCCAGTATCTTTGAAGAAAAACCTAAGAATTGCAATTCGTACTGATTAACTCAAATTTAGCCCAAACGGATCCTGATCATAGTTAAGCGTTAGCACTCCGTTCTTCCATCTACTCTAGCCGAGTAGATTATGTACTCTATCATGTTTATCATGTTGATACAGTTTTAGTATATCAGTCAACGTTGCCGTGGTCCAGTGGTCTAAGGCGCTTGACTGGAGACGCGAAGGTCTGGGGTTCGATCCCCGCGGTACGGCACTTATGCCCTTGAGCAAGGCATTCTATCTAAATTGCTCTTTTATCGTACATCAAATAAATGAAAATGCTATAGGCATTATCGATACCAACGTGTGCACGTGTTTTATATATATATCAGTCAACGGTCAGAGAGGACTTGTGTTTTTGCGTCTGGGGACCGTGATATTTTATACACCTACATTCGACAAGCTAATGAATTTTATCATATTCATTTGTTATTCTCAGTATCATTGCACTGATGATTACAAGTATCCTGCATCTGTGTATGGACACACCAAAGATGCAGACACCGAACACACTTTTTCACCGTCTCGGTTTTATCGATGTCGGTTGTCTATAGATCTACATGTTCTCTAAACCTCAGTCACAACTCCAAACCGCGTCTGTACCGATTCTCAGACCTCCCGACTCTTTTCCATTCGTGGTCATGTAAACATTTGTTCGGTCTGTTATCGATGTCGGTGGTGAGGCTGAGATCTCATCGATGGATGTCCTCCGCGGTCGCATTCGCGAAAGCATCTTCGGAGCCGACTGAGAAGTAATATTGATATTGAACGAGTGAAATCCATATTATTTGATCTCGATTGAGTAGACTGCATGCAGAATGAACCTGTATGTGGGACGTCGTAGATCATCCAGGTTAAGGCGTAAATCTGTAAAATGGCTGTATGATTTTCTAAACAACTAGATCTGTTGGTTGCACCGTGCAAGATTTCACAGAGGAGCATGATCGGTTACTTAAACAATTTGAAAGTTGGAAGGTTTGTGGAAAGTAAGTCTTGTGCTTTGTCTTGAACTCTTTCATGTGTTCACTGTAAATTGTAAAGGGTGTCACTAACTGACTAACGGCGTACGGTTTAGCATGTTTTCCTGCTAAACAAATTTAGACTGCATGAAATATTCAATATCACGAAGGGACGAAAGACCACAGCTTGATCGATCAGGTTCCGTTTGGCTAAAGTTGAGGACTCGGAGATCAGTACTAATTTTCCTTTCGTAAACTTGTGTTGAAATGAGTAGATATGTGTTGTCATTAATATACTTCATAGAGTTTGATTATATCAATCAAATGTTTATTGCGCTTTTACGGCAGCATGGTCAGAAGTCTGCCATATATTCGACTAATGGGTCCGTATCCAATACTCGAACCAGAAACCTTCGGCTTCTTGTTCTTGTAGCATCTGTCGCCCTGATAAGGTAATCATGGTAATGTCTGCATCTACCCAGGGAGGTTCTCCCTGATCTGCCATAAAATAAGCTCATAGTACGTTAGGTGAATGTTAACGAGTAATAAAATAATGGGGTGAGACTCTATTGTGTCTCTAACACAACATTTACTTCTGTCTATGAACGTGTTGAAAATCGATATTTCGTATATAAATCTTTGAGGCGTACCTAACACGAACTCTCTGCCTCGGGGGACCACATTGCTCATTTTATGTGCTCGCCTCTTATATTTTCCTTTTTGCATGAACATCATGAACTTAGCCTGCACTTCAATACCATCTTTCGCTTCCATTGTCTGGGCCACTTTGCTGACAGAAATCTATTTCCCAGCTTAAGTGCAAGTGGTCATGAAACCCATCTGTTTTATCGATGATTTTCCAGCCGGACGAAAATTGCCGACTTTTCCTTCTGCTCCCGTCGACACGCGAGCTTTTCGAAGCGAGGCAAGTTGAACCTCAATATTTCCAGACAGGAACATGCGCATCCTGCAGGCAGGTAATCATGAATTCGCTACCGTGCATTTGACACCTACCAGGCGTATGGACATCGAAATGCTAGCTGTCATGTGGTATTTTGAGAGTGTAGAGTTCAAACCAGGGACCTGTCTATAGCACAATCCCTGTTCGAACAATTGTCAGCATGATATGTCAAGATGAACACATTGCTCAAAAGCACATTTTACATTATCATGAGAAGCAACATATTACTCATGAGAAGCAATGCCTTAGAATAAGAGAGAGAGAGGGGGGGGGGAGACGGGGGAGGAGGGGGAGGAGGAGGAGGAGGAGGAGGAGGAGGAGGAGGAGGAGGAGGAGGAGGAGGAGGAGAAGGAGGAGAGTGACTGAACATATCTGAGACAGAGTATAGAGATGGGGAAAATGAGTTTGTCGTAATCATCGTATCCTTACTTGACGAAACGCTAAGGGTTAGGTACCCAAAGTGGCAAAGAGCCAAAAATTCTCTTTTTGCCCGCTGTATTTGATGCATGATTTTGCTAACGGGGGACTGCATGCATCAGTAAGACCGTAGAATGACATCTTTTATGATTCAACGTAAATTTATCTACAACAGTTTTGCTAAGTGAAAAAAGTCCTTTCTTGTTGATGATTTATGAAGTACGCCTCTGAAAATCAAAGCAAATTGGTGTAAATCCAATGTTGATGGCTCTGTTTTGCATTAAAATGCGTAACACAATGTGCACTATGATCACAATGATCCTCATGAAGGCATACATCCCTAGGGGTATGCGTCGAATCGCTGGGAAACACAATTTTTCAGGACTTTTTGAAAATAAGAGAATAAAGAGCAAGCGAGAGAGTGAGAGAGAGAGAGAGAGAGAGAGAGAGGGAGAGAGCCTTGACTCTTTTAACCTTCAACACCACAGATGTACTTTTTGTCATTAGATAGAGCAGAAAGCGCAGTGAGTCATTTTTTAATTCACTTTTCTTTTACAGAGAATTAATCATACATGAACTTACGATTTTTTCACGTTTGCCGCAGTTGTGATCATATAATTAGGAACACATTACATCTACCATCTTCCACCTTTTAAGTGACATTGACAAAAGCGCTATTTTTATATTACATGAAAGAAATATGACTATGATGTATCACCCAAATCATCGCTGACTCAACGTTGAAGTATTTATTTCTGCATTTCATGAAAACCGATGTTCCTGCCTTTAAAACTGCAGGCTTTTTGTAACATCGTGAACAATAGAGCGAGCGATGGCAAGAGACGGTTAGCCTTGAAGAAGAATCGCAACTACAGACAGAAACCGCTTCGTCATTTTTTGTGGTGATCACAATGGTCATAAACATGATAAAGTGATTATTTCATCTATAAAATATGAGAAATCTTACTCGCGTATGACGTTCCTCCGCCCTTTGGATGAACCTTTACAATGGCGAGCCATGTGGCGTTCCGGTAATTTTTGTCGTAAATGGAAGAAGAAAGATCTTCACCCTATCTCCCTCTCATTGTAAGTTTTCTTTTGTCGACAGTGAGGTATTTTCCATACTAAGTAAGATATTTGCAATACCTCACTAGCAGCCGAGCATGCAGCCCCTATTTATTTCATGACTCATGTTAGAGTTCTATATTTGGTGAAATGATGCTTTAATACAAAGTTTCATACTTGTCAAAAGAATAATATTAGGTGAAAGCAATTCTTAAGGTTATTGTACAGTGTATTACTCACTGTTGTTATTAATCATTCCGTTCATGTATAGCACATATCGCACTAGTCTTGTGTGTCTTTGCTTTTCCAAAGGACTTCGGGTACGACGTCTTTGGCTCTGGCAATTACATTAGCGCTCAGTGCATTCAAGGAATAAATCCTACCAATACCCACTTGCTACACCTGGGTCGAGTGTGGTAAATGTATATTGATGTCTTGCCAAAGTACGTTAGTGCTGCGGCAGAGACTCGAACCCCGTACCCTGTGGTTCACAGTCCGGAGACGTATTCACTAGACCACAACACCTGTACTTTGAATAATACTTTACAAAATATCACTTGAATTTTAATTGTCCTTCAAAAGTAAGTGTAAGGCTATTATTTTCTCTTGTGATGATTCATTTCATCGCTCGAAAATGCTTATTTCATTGATTGGAAATACTTATTTTATCGCTGGAAATACTTATTTTATTCCTTGAAAATGCTTATTTCATCGCTCGAAGATACTCATTTCATTGCTTGAAAATGATTATCTTATTCCTTGAAAATACTTATTTTATTGCTCGAAGATACTTATTTCATAGCTTGAAAATTTATCGCTCGAAATACTTGTTTTATAGCTTGAAATTACTGATTTAATTGCTTGAAAATGCTTATTTCATTGCTTGAAAATACTTAGTTTATTGTTTGAAAATGTTCTGCACCAGACATGACATTGGTTTATAAAGAACTTGATATGCAGCCGCACATCTTGTTCCTAAGGAAATAAGGAATCATACTCCCAGCGGGGGATGAATTGTGAATGTATAAAGTTCATGCATCATTACGATTGTATTTAAATCATACTAGTCATACAATACTTCGAGTCAAATGGCACCTACTTCGACTTCAACTGATGCGCGCCCACTCTGACTTTGAGATTAGAAATAGATCTCCTCCTTACAACTCTCTTTGCAATGATAATCATGCCCACCGGCGGATGGGTCTGGAATTCGATCGTGGAATCTCAATGTGACCGACGCCCTCTAACCTGTAAAACTGGCCCCCACACCAGAAATCGACGGGCCCCGAAGCAAAAATATCGAGCAGGATGTGGGGGGAAAGCTCCCCTGTCAACCCCATGGAGAGTCCATCCCTGATTATACCGGGGGGGGGGGGGGGAGGGGAGGGGGGGGGGGGTGTTTCATAAACTTGAGCTGTTCGTAAAGTTACGCGTGACTTTACGAACGACTTGAATATGAAGTGCCAAATGGGATGCCCAAAGTTTTTCCTGATGTGTTAACAAAGTTTGACTGCATTTCCAATAATCACAATGAAATTGAGGCAACACATATACTCTATGATAAAAATGTTTGTAAACGATAGTAATGTTAATCTGCGTCTGCATGTTTCACCTTTAGCTGCTGCGATTTATAGCATGATAATGATTGAGAATCCCGTTGGGTTTGCCATAATTATTCAAGTCGTTCGTAAAGTCATTCGTAACTTTGCGAACAGCTTAATGGAACACCCCCAGATGTATGTATGACAGGAATATGAATATATTTGCTTGATATGCAACTACAGGCTTACACTAAAGTTGGCAAAATTGTGATATCATCGCATTTTTTAAAGGGGCAAATTATAGGAGAAGATGACTTTTGAAATGGAATTTCTTAGAGAGCGAAATCATTTTCCGATTAGTCTACCATGTCTTCGACGCGAGGAATTGCCCAGGTACATGTAAATTCCGCACCCCCCTTCCCCACCCCCCCCCCCCCCCTTCCCCGAAATTCTTGCAACCTGTTGACCACTGAATTCTTGTACTAGTATTAGACCATGAAGGTCCATGATTAGACTAAATTGGGCCACCCGGTTCCAGTATCCGACGGGTTAGATCTGTGTTATAATACAAGAAGGCTACTCCAGTGGCTACTTAGAGGATATACTGCATTGCCATTTTATTCATTTGCTTTTTATTTGTTTGAATTCCCTCCTACATTCATTTCATTTTTAATTCCCAAAGCATTTTCTTCATCCTCAAACCTAACTGCATAGTCACTGATAGTCGTGCAGAGATGGTTTAGGCTGTCAATGAACAGTCTCAGTAACCTGTATAAAATTCACTTGACATTTATAACTCAGAATCTACCTTTTTGCATCAAAGATTATACTGACAATGAACACTGATGAAGTATTCACGCCCTAGCCTTTATGAAAGATTCATCGCGGAGCAATCAAGATTTTAATACCTTATTTACATTTCTCAATTACCACGAGATTTGCATTCAACTTCACGTTTGCACTTGGAAATCCAAGGGCATTGGCCTTGCCCTGATCTGTTTGAAAGTAAAGGTATACTCCTTCCCTTTCTTTAGTTTCCAAGACAGTTTTAAATTTGATTATTTCCAAACGGTTTAGCATATAATTCTGTACATGGAACATTCATGTGAGTTTAAAGCTCAGCACACACCTTACGATTCGACTGGCTCAAGACTGGTCCACGACTGAGTGAGAGGAGATGTGACGTCACAGCTCTGGTCAGTCGTGAGTCGTAGACCAGTCAGAGGCCAGTCGGAAGGGCAGTCGGAAGGATTTGACATGTCGAATCTTCACGACTGGATCGCAAGAGATCGCAGGCTCAATCCATCTTCCATTCGATCAGAGAGCAGTATTGGTATGACGTCAGAGTAGTCGGATGTGTCTGGAATCGCAAGGTGTGCAGTGTCGAGGCTTACGACTGCCCCACGACTCACCTCCTCTCACCCAGTCGTGAGCCAGTCGGATCGGACGGTGTGCGCTGGGTTTTAGTCTCGAGTTCTGGGCCCATTTCATAAAAAGTTCCTATGATAGCAACTGTTGCTGGAATGGCAACTTTGATTGTAAAAGCCAATCAGGAAGCAGAATTCTCACTGTTGCCATGGTAGTTACCATTCCAGCAGGAGTTGCTATCATAGCAACTTTTTATGAAACAGGGCCCTGGGCGTAGCAGAATGAGATTCTTACATAATCTCACGAGATTTACACTTTGATATACAATAGACATGATAGAAAACACTGCAAACTACTAGCAGTTTTAAAGAAGAATATCAGTGCATGATAGTTGCATTCAGTCGCATGCTTAAAGATTGCGAAAATAATCGTGCTGGTCAGGCCAGCGGATTCATTAAGTGTTTCTATTCTTTTTAATTTACACTGATGCTTTTTAACATAGTGTGATGTCATAGAAGTACTTTGCTCGTTTGAACTAACGCTTTCAGTTTTTTAATGTACTAAATCACCACAAGAGTTCTGTATGTTTAGTGTTCAATGTCACTGTACTTTACTCGAAATACTAGTATGAGCTTTAGCTATATTATCCTTCAAAGAGATCTTGTGATTTCAAATAATCAGTTAACTTAAAAGCTATTAGTGATGTAGAATAGTCTACATCGCGCACGGACGGGCATGAATTCGAGCAATTGCGGACTCGAATAGCCATTCGAATTTCGTAAACGCCCTAATTGTGTGGTCTCATGTTATCCTTTGCAGATTTTCTCCAAACTCCTAAACCATTGCTTTTTGTTTGTTTGTTTTTTGTTTGTTTGTTTGTTTGTTTGTTTGTTTTTTGGGGGGAGAGGTATTTCGCACATATTGACTGCACACAAATTAATTTCCCGTGTGATTTTGATGGTACACCTTAAAGATCAAATCATTTCTCTCTTCCTTGAAAATCCCAGAACTCAACGATCACATCTTCAACAATTAAAGGGTAAGTCCACCCTAAAAGTTCCACTGTTTCAATAAACGGAGATAAATTTGTACAGCATTTTAAAAAAGAAATGAGCAAAATCGGTCAAAGAATAAGAAAATTACACTCATTTACATTTTCTAGTAAACTACTCTCGGCTCTGCAAATTGGCAGCACTGATGACATCATATGTGAGCAGGTCTCTATTCACTTTGTACATGAAATTTCACATTTTCTCAATTTTCTTGGAAGTTACACATTTTCTAACCCCCATAATCAATGTATGTTGAGAAGAATTACTATTTACATAATATACTTGTGTAAAAAAAAACGCGAGTAATTTACTAGAAAATGTAAATGAGTGTAATTTTCTTATTCTTTGACCGATTTTGCTCATTTCTTTTTTAAAATGCTGTTCAAATTTATCTTCTTTTATTGAAACAGTGAAACTTCTAGGGTGGACTTTCCCTTTAACACATTCGTGACCGAGGTCCACATTTTGTGGTTTGGCCTAATATCTTTTGATGCAAAGCCCTAAAAATCATACCAAATACCTGAGCGGAAAGAGCAAAAAATTCTACACAAACTGTGCCCATTTTGGTTGCGTCAATATTCGTTGTTTGATGCTGAATTTTTTTAAAAGAAAAATAAGCATTAACATCCTTAAATTGGCAATGGGATAGAAGGTTTGAAACCACCGTTTTCCCCTGCAAATTGGCAACTTTTTGACTTCTCATCATAATTTCTGTCAATTTATATTCATTTCAGATACATGACATTTTATAAGAAAAATGTAGCAATAAAAGAAAAATGTTGGTGTTGCCAATTTGAAGAATAAAAGCTGATCAAATTAGGCTTTAAATAATTCCTGTCACGAATGAGTTAAATAGAGATAAAGGGGATGTAAAGAATAAGACGGAGGGAGGAGGGTCACAGAAGGTTTGGATCAAATATGTATCAAGTGTGTATTTTCCATTATACTGTATACCTCCAGGGAGAAAGATGGAGAGCCTCTTTTCGAAACGAGAGTGAGTAAAGAGGGGGTAGTTTGTCGGTAGAGGGGAGTTGAAGTATCAGTTTTCTAGCTGACTTCAGGTATCTAGCTGACTTCAGGTACAGAATCATCTCTCTATAGATCCACGGATATTGTCATTTATTTTTCTCAAGACACTATCATTATTATCGTCATATTTTCATGTGGGGCTTGGTAGAATATATAGATATAGTGGAATAGGGCAATTAAAATAAACACTTGACATTGGAGGTAAACCATCTTTTGTTTCTTGTCCACGATGGAAAGGCCTGGATCCAAAGATTGTATATTAGGAGAGATTTATTAGGAGAGATTTATATAGACCTATTATAAAGACCACCTGTTTCTATCAAAAGACCGCAACTTTCGTTTCTCTTGAACAGTGTGCCTCATTAAAATGTGTCTAAAGTAAGACTAGCTGCTCATAAAGACAGTTTTTTCTTGTCTCCCTTAAGTGGTCTTTATAAGCGGGTGCCACTGTAGAAGATTGAATACAAATTATTTTTTGGGATTACACGAGTGTTTTTGTAATTTGGCTTGTATGTGTAAATCTAATGATACCAGTATTTTTGGAAGTCGATCTTAGCTAGATGTAAAACTCGCCTTAGAACGTATATAGGTAGTGAAGAGATTTGGTGAGTGCCAAAAATCTCTATATATTCATATATGTTCATTGTGAAGAAAAACATATCGAGGTTGGAGAACATAGAAAAAGAGCGTGTTTATGAAATAAAACACCACCATTACCACATGAAAAAGTGTCTGATATCTCTTCCGTCATACCCTTAAAATCAAAATCAGGTAATGCTCTTCTCATGAATTGTCAAGCTGCTGCGTAATGAAATATTGTGGCCATTGTTTCAATATTCCCATAGGCGATTTTTTTTTTCCACAATCGACCGATCATCTTCAACGAATCAATAACAACCTGCATTTTTCTACATATCATATTTCCTTTTTATAACGATTTCCTCCGACCATAATTCCCTTCCGTAAACGATTTCGTAGAGTATATTGAATTGTCTCTGCATTATCATTTTCATCGATTTATGGTTTTCCTTATTGAGTGAGAAATTCCTACTTTCCACCCAGCCGAGGGCTTCTAGGATAAAGGATGTCTTTTGAAAATAAACATGATTATAAAAGCTTGATGAGGAACCCGACATAAAGGAATGCAGACATTGATACGGGTGATGTTCGTTATTCCGAAGGTTCGTTAATTGTTCCGAAGGTTCGTTAATCCGAAATTGCGTATACCAAGATGTTCGTTAGTCCGAAAATGAAAAAGGGTTCGTTAATCCGAACATTTGTGGCATTATTCCGAAGGTTCGTTATTCCGAAGGTTCGTTAATCCGAAAATGAAATAGGGTTCGTTATTTCGAAGGTTTGATAGTCCGAAAATGAAATAAGATTCGTTAGTCCGAAAATAAACCAACTAACAGACTAGCGAACCTTATTTCATTTTCGGACTAACGAACCTTCGGAATAACGAACCTTATTTCATTTTCGGATTAACGAACCTTCAGAATAACGAACCCTTTTCATTTCCGGACTAACGAACCTTCGGAATAACGAACCTTATTTCATTTTCGGACTAACGAACATTCGGAACAACGAACCTTCGGAACAGCGAACCTTCGGAATAACGAACCATCGGAATAACGAACTGTAACCATTGATACACCCTCTTCTTATTACCCATTCTGATAAAACTATGTCCCTGACTTTGAAATGAGCTCATGCCATTCACTAACACACTTCTTTTGTTAAACACTTGCCTCATCAATACTTGAAAATGGCTATTATGTATTCACAGTCATCTAAAATCTGATGAATTCTTTAGGGTTCATGCGAATTATCGATACTTTCTGAGCAGGATTCATTTTCTATCTCTGCTTGATTATTTGATAATATGAGCAGCATATACGGCCAAAGCCATTAAACAAGTCATCTAATACTTTACTATAGCACGTTAATTCATTTGATGTACGATAAAAGAGCAGTGGAGATAAAATGCCTTGCTCAAGACGTAAGTGCCGTGCCGGGGATCGAACCCCCGATTCTCGCGTCTCCAGTCGAGCGCCTCAAACAACTCGACCACGGCACCTCCACTTAGTCCATACTTCTTAGTCGATAGTATCGATACTACCTTTAAGTGGGAAGGTTGCCGTCTGACGTTTATCCTGCAGATCTTGTAGAATTGTTGAATATTCAGGGACTAAGAGCTCTCCTCTAGAGGGATATCAAGTGGACTCAAAACGCCTCGGACATGTCGGGAAGCAAAAGGAAAAATGAGGAAACAATAGATCACCAGAGATGGGCACTTAAGACATGTTGTAAGACACCTAAGATAGCGATCACGCTTGAACACACTGCGTACATCTGACACTCCAGAAAAGCAAGGGCGCATCTAGACCATTTTTTTTTTTTTGGGGGGGGGGTGTCAGATCGAATTTGCTGACGAGGTAAATTAGTTTTTTTAATTTTCCCACAAACATGACACAGTGGGAAAAAGTTTTGAAATGACAAATAACGAACGAAAAAACAGACAAAGAAGAAGAAGAAGAAAAAGAAGAAGAAAAAGAAGAGCAACAGAGAAAGGCCATCATTTTTTTAGGTTTAAGATTTGCAGACAGCAGACAATATCTTTTTTTTAATTTGCTTAAATTTGCTCTTTTAATGGGAGGGAAAGGTTGTCATGCCCCTCCCCCCCCCCCCCCCTAGCGACACTCCTGAAAAATTTGGAGTTAAGGCTACCTGAGGGTCTGTGGTGGAGTCACTCTAGACTGTAAATTCTCTGTCTGGACTAAACTTCAGAATTTCAAATCCATGTTATCCATACTTTCTTCATACACTTTGTTATTTTTTTTAGCACCAACGAACATGATATGCACGTGTCTCGCCAGAAAATTAAATATTTGGACGGAGTTTGACAGGTTTTGATGGATTATGTTTAAACGACATCAATCATTTTGTCAAGTTTATACATGTATATCTTGATTTTCCATTCATTTTCTCGGATTAATTATTGTTCATAAACATGAAAAATAATGTTAGTCTGCTTGCCATCTCCGTCCTTGTCATCATAAGGCACTGCCCGGTGTGTGTTACCATGGAAACGGGATGGCATCCCCAAGACTGCATGCCCACATACCCAAGAGTGTCTCGCGGTGGATTTTATTTCGAACGTGGTTTATAAAACGTGGTTTTCAAGCACCGGTGGCGTCTTATAAAATCTTCACTCTCTATATCTTATGTTTAGGGGATCTCAATTTCCGCATCCCACCCTAACTGTATAAAGTTTACCTGTGGTTGTATTATTTATTTGAAACTCATATCTGATATCCTCCATTGAGTATACCGCGGCTCCGTAGTGTTTTCCGAGAAGTGAAAAATGGCGCCGTAAACATGAAGAATCGATCACGTGGACGAGTGCAGGGGCGATACATCCGCTCGCACGCTGGTCCTCGGGGATTGAAGCTGCACCATAGAACCTCAGGCTCACAATCATACCGACTTCACACTGACTCCGATTCTAGGCGATTCGAGGTGATGTAATTTTTCGATGTCGGGCTGGTGCCGATCCATTTGGTATGACGGGGGTATTATCATTCTTAAAACTGGGACAGCGTTACGGTTACTTACGATATACAGATATAGGAAAGTTATACTTCTTTCTTTATCCTTTCCGTTATCTCGATTAGATGTGGAGGTAATTTTGATGATGCTCGTATTTTCGAGAGTTGAAACTTTTCTGTGGCTAAATCCTCGAAGGACGCTGACATGCTTCCAAGTAATTGATGCGAGTTTTACAGGGTAAACATGTGCATCAACCTGGGGAGCGTTTCATGAAGAGTCTTGTCGGTGATTTTAACTGACTAATATGCTCTTAGCCAATCAGATGCGAGGATTTTCAGTAGCTTATAACAGTCGTTAGTGAAAATCACTGACAAAACTCTTCATGAAACGCCCCCCCCCCCAGGTGAGAATAGATGGAAAGGTAATGTACAGCATTTCGAAAGGAGGTGGATGGAAAGGAAGTTGTTCATTCAAATGTGAAGGTAAAGAAGAAGCAGAAGAAGAAGAAGAAGAAGAAGAAGAAGAAGAAGAAGAAGAAGAAGAAGAAGAAGTCAAAAAAGTAGTAGAAGAAGGAAAGAAGAAGAAGAAGAAGGAGAAGAAGAAGATCAAGAAGAAGAACAAGAACCATGATAAAAATACATGAAAATTAAAAAAAGGAGGAGGAGGAAGGGAAGATGAAGACGAAGACTGAATGTCAAGAATAAGATTGTAGAAGACGGAAGAAATGAGAAGAACGAGGAGGAAGAGGAGGAGAAGAAGCAGAAGCATAATAGAGAGAATAAGAAGAATGAACATGCTAAGCATGCTAAGTAGGAGGGAAAGGGGGAAGAAAGGGAAGGGAAGGGCCAGAAGAAAGAAGGAGGAGGAGGAGGAGGAAAAAATAAAGAACTTAGCAACCACTAGGTTGTGATAGTGAGAAAACCATTCAAACACTTCTTATTTCTGACATGGTTCCCTTTGATTTTGTTTGACTAGGGAAATAACATTGATAACGATCATTATTTAATCTATCTCCTTCAAACAGCTATGTTGATCGAGCACTTTATATCAGTCGAGAAGTGTCAATATTAATGTTGGATAGCTCTGTTTTAAAGGCACTATGCGTTGTTATTCTGCACGTTGTCCAATCTCATTTCTCGTCCATTGATTAATATAAATTTAATAAAAGATATTTATATTTATTAATGGATGAGGAACGATACATGAAGAATATATGACATAAAGATATATTCGTCATGTATTCCTATGGGCAATGTCTCGGCGAAACGTGGGATATTCCCGATGGGTCGTTGCTCCTTGTACACATGTAATATCTACATTAAAGGTAGTTGTACTTTATCGGTTACCCAAATTGATTGTTATTAAATACATCTTTTAACACGTTAAACATGATATATATTGTCTATTGTCTTCTGATCTTTGCATAATAATAACAATAAAAACTGAAATAAACTAAAAAATTAAACAAAGAAAAAATTAGAGCAAAACAAAGCACACAAGCCACACACACATAATATCCAGGAGAAAACAAGGAAAGCGAAATATGCACGTAAGTATAGACATTATATTGAGATATATCACAGGCGTATACCAATTCATATCTCTTACGTTCCTGAAATAATGAATGACATGCTCTATATATTTGTGGTCTGGTAGGCAAATTGAATAATAAGGGGCACATCTTTACACCCCTTCCGTCTTCATGGCCATGAAGTGACTCATACCGGTATCACGCTAGTGAAAATGAACTACCTTTGTGTTGCGTGTGACGCCGTTTCAGTCAATACAGCTTTCCTTTGATTAATGATGGTGTCTGGTAATGCTATATGGGTTAACCATTAATACATCCGTGGCATTCCCGTTGCTGTTTAACGGTAGCACAAAGTAAATATATGAGAGATGACCACGTGGACACGGAACTGACACACGTTTGGTATTGTATTGCTTTAATTACAGAGTTACATTGGATATCGAGTTCACTTATTCCATACGCAAAAATCATGGCCAGTTTGTCCCATGATATTACTTACACAATGCTCAGTATATCTGATCATTTTACACTGTTTTACATGCTAAATAGCCCTATTTAGCAATAAATATGTAATGATATTTGTGTCGGAATGAATATTCCTACCCTTAATGATAATGTATAGTTTTAGGAAATCTAAAGAAAAAGTACCTTCCGCTATTTGAATTCTTTGCCAGATGATATGAAAGAATCTATCCTAAAACTATTATGGTGTGAAGGATATGGCATAAGAACTCAATTAAAGTGTGAAATGGGTGTATTTTACAATCGAAATGTCAAAGGGGAAGTCTACCCTAGAAGTTTCACTATTTCAATAAAAGGAGATAAATTTGAACAGTATTTTAAAAAAGAAATGAGCAAAATCGGTCAAAGAATAAGAAAATTACTCTCATTTACATTTTCTAATAAACTACTCTCGGCTCTGCAAATTGGTAACACTGATGATATCATATGTGAGCAGGTCTCCATTCACTTTGTACATGAAATTTCACATTTTCTCAATTTTCTTGGAAGTTACACATTTTTCTTACCCTATAGTCAAATATGATATGTAAAAAGCAATTCTTCTGAACATACATTGACTATAGGGTAAGAAAATGTGTAACTTCCAAGAAAATTGAGAAAATGTGAAATTTCATGTACAAAGTGAATGGAGACCTGCTCGCATATGATGCCATCAGTGTTGCCAATTTGCAGAGCCGAGAGTAGTTTACTAGAAAATGTAAATGAGTGTAATTTTCATATTCTTTGACCGATTTTGCTCATTTCTTTTTCAAACTCCTGTTCAAATTTATCTCCTTTTATTGAAACAGTGAAATTTCTAGAGTGGACTTACCCTTTAAAACTTGGTTTTCCCCGATAAGAATGTCCCACAGTGTGTAATGTGTAATACCAACGGGAATTATATTGTGCGACAAGCACAACGAAGCGCTGTGAATGTTGTGCGGTGAGCCGTCGGCGTGCAGGGTCATAGCGTAGGGGTAGAGTATAACAGTTCTACTGCGTTCCTTTCAGACATATTTAAAATTCTAAGGAAATCATGAATCAAATATCATACGATCTCACACACGTATCTTTTTTATGCAAGGGGGACAATGTGAGACTATACTTAATCAGTTTCATGTCAATTCTCTTCTTGCTACCAAAACTGAACACTGGCTTAAACAAGTCTTATCCAAATTTTTACCATTTTTATACCGTAACTGATTTTTTTTTAACAAACTCAACAAACATATCCTTTCTAAAGTTTCTTCTGTGTTTTATATTTATGTGTGTTTTTTTTTCCTGTGTGAGACCCTACACGTGTTACATGTCTGGTCGCGGGTGTGTGAGCAATTTCGCAATTTCAATGCCCAAACTACCAAACTCATTTCTTCATCTGTCTTCATTCTCTGTAAATTCCATGGTCTTTGTAAATTCCATGCTCAAACTGAAAATTTTCGCCAGTTTTCATTTGATTTTAATCCTGAACGTACGGCGTAAATGTAAACCTGAACTTTTGAAATATTTGGCAATGTTTGGGGTTTTCTTTTCCGTCGTTTAGCTGAATTCACGACTACATTTAGCTACAGTATTTGCCCTCTTCAACCGACCGTACCCAAAGTTACACATGAACGATGAACCACAAGCTACCCGAGATGATTATCTGGAGCAAATTTGCAGCAGATGATATTCCGTACCTGTAAGGCAATTAATTTGTGAAGCTAATTGCTTGCCCTCCAGTTATCTGTTATGTCAATTTCATGTCAAGCGTTCCAAAGTGTCTCGTCCCCGCCCGGAGGTGCGAACGATCTTTTACTACCAAGCCAACCCCGCCGAGACTTGTTACGTTTTGATAGTCTTGCACACCAAGAAGCATTTGTGGCGCACAAATGATTTCAGATGACACGACCGATATGCATTGTTTTGCCCGAAGGCACATGAGACCTTATAATCATTGCGCCGTCAACATAGTAACATCCCGGTCATACCAGAGAGACCGTCACAAGAGTGATACCAAACCAAGCCAAAAATTATATTACACCCAGTGGCCAAATAATCGGTCGGTCTGAGGTCTGTGTGGAGTCGGTTTTGCGGTGTGAGGCAAAATGTGTTTCACGGAAAAGCGAGAACGACTTAACTTGTTGTTTTCAATCATGTCACGAATAATGTCTTCATCCAGCATGATCTGCCCCAAAGGCGAAAGTGATTTTTACCACTCTACCAATGTTGTAAGCAGCATTCCCAGGGAACTTGGAAGACAGCACTGAACAAACCTAACAGCATCGTGAGTATGTGCAAGCCCCTGGATGATAATCTTCGCCTCGCAGGATCTATAGTCTCCAAGGAATACAGTCGCAAAGGTTTTTGAGAAAACAACCGTTGGCAACTACTTTAGTCTTCTTCATCGCCTCTTGAAATACGCCAACATTACGACTTCACGCCTAAATCCCAACATTATCATGATTATTTCTATAGATTTCTTGAAACCTTTCGCGATAGCGCTAATGATGTAGTCATATTTTCCCCCACCTGTTCAGTCACGCTGCAGCGTGGTATTTCATTTCTATATAAGACACCCCTCCACTTTGTCTAAAGCTACACATACAATAAAATACCATAGCGTTGGAAGAAAGGTTACCTCGAGAGACAAAGGAAAAAAAAACGTGTTTCAAAAATAGGATTATCCTTAAATTAGAAATTATCGCGTGGACTTCTAATACTGAAAAGCAAATTGAAATAACCCCGTAGAGTTCCGGATCGGTCTTGTGAACTTATAAGAGGAGTCGGGTACAAATTTACCCTGAAGTAAGTTAAGAAGTAACTTGCACGTGTGTTCAATTATACCCGAATGTGGGTTTATCGTGTTTATTGGGTTAAAATTAACCGAACAGGCATGCTTTTATCCAACATTTTAGAATGTATGGCTTGAGCTTGATGTATTTGAAATGAGGTTTGTGCCGAATCTTGTCACATTTCTTCCAGGGCCAATGCTCTCTTATTAAGTAGAAAACCCATATCGAGGCTATCGCTCAAAGCAATCTACACCTGAGCTTATTGAAACGGTCCGTAGATCAGGGTGGTGTTTCATAAAGCTGTTCGCAAAGTTACGCATGACTTTACGAACGACTTGAATAAGTAGTGCCAAATGGGATATCCAAAGTTTTTTCTGACGTTTTAACAAAGTGTGACTGCATTTCCCATAAGATAATATACTTCACAAGAAAAATGATTGTAAACAATAGTGATGCTAATCTACGTCTGCATATTTTACCTTCAGCTGATGCGATTTATAATGATTAAGAATCATATTTGGCTTGCCATATTCAAGTCGTTCGTAAAGTGTTACAGTCATTCGTAACTTTACGAACAGCTGTATGAAACACCCCCAGGTTAACTAATGCTAGATTTATGCATCACTTCGTAGTCCTGTTGGCAGAATGTTGTTTTGTGTTTTTTTTTTTTCCGGCGGCACAGCGAAAGAAATCATCCGAACTATCGTATGATTTACGGCATTTTCCAGACCATCATATTCATGTTATCATAGGTGATGTACATTGCCGTACGCAGCGGGGGGCAGGGGGGCAGTTGCCCCCCATAAATTGTGAAAACTTACATTTTTAAATTTAAATTTTCACAAAATCCACAAAAAATGTGCATCAAATCCCTCAATTTCACTTTTAAAAATGCTAAAGTGCCCTCGTGACCAGCTCGGTCGCTTTCGAGCTTCTTCGAAAATTTTTACGTGTCTTGCCCCCCCCCCCCGGAAAAAATTTCTGCGTTAGGCCTTGGTGATGTATGTGGATCGTACGCGTTTTCAATCTTTACTGTTTATCGCTGAAAACAGGGATTCAACAAACCTGACAAACTCTAGATCCTCTGGTAGGATTAGATTGTAGATGTAACAATTTAGATGAAGACAGAACCTGTGATCCGCTGAATATTAAAACATAATCCTAATGTGAATACCACAGAAAATTCGTAGAGGATTCATATCTGTCATTTTCCATCTGTAATTCGTCAACGGCATATCACTCGTTTTGACATTGCATTAAGATGAGAGAACTTTATTTTGTTATCACCGTAAGGCGTGAGGATATTCAGCGCTTTAGATTTTAATCGGGAGCGCTTCAATGTCAATTTCGATTTATCCGTTGAGAATCGGGTATCTCTGATACCTGCGTTTAAAGATACGGTTCTGGTCAGGTGATTGTTGGGAAAACTGTCCGAAAGCTGTTTGAAAATGTGATTTTGTAACAAGAATTGGTGTAAGCTGTCAGGTTTTCATTTTTTTTTAAATCATCAAAATGATCAGATTACATATTCACCGTCAGTCTATCCGAAAGTCACATTTATCGTCCTTGGCCCTTTTTCAAGTATGGGAACATTAAACATGTTAAATGAGCAGTGCTTTATCAAGGGGCATTTCCACTACCGTGGACCTTGATCTCATTATTCCAAAGGAACGTACAAACAAAAAGAAAGTTGGCAAATTATATTTCAAATTTTGCGAAAAGCTTAGCCTACTCTTTAATCGAAACTGCTTCAATGTCAGTTTCCATCTGTCCCTTGAGATCTGGGTAACTCTAATACCAGCGTTTTACAAGAGGAGTGCTTCTTTCATTAAATGTTGACAACATGCGAGCAAGTTCTGTCTACTTCGATTCGAGATGTCAAACTTGACTAGAGCAAATGATTCTGAATTAGAATGGGATTTTCCCTGTTGATTATAGTCTTGCAAGATGCACATAAGGCTTGTCGTCATTGGGATTTTTTTTTCTGAATGTGGAATCATGGTTTTTGAGCATTGGGTAACTTTGATACCTGTGGTTAACGCATTAGGGATGCCCTTTATTCGATAGTCACAACGCATGCGAGCAAGTTCTGTTAAAGTAAAGGCTAACATTGTGAGAATTTTTTTAAAAAATCTCATTTTGCTACTTGACAATGGTATAACACAAGAGTTATAGTTTAAAAATACCGGTCTAAAATTTTCAAAGTATAATATCGACGGAAAGTATTTTTGAATATTAAAAATGTAAACCAATGTTTGAAGAAAATATAATATAACTGGACATAAGGAGTGCATGTGCATAGAGTTCACCTGAACAGTAAGGTGTGTGTGTGTATGCATATCATGTATAGTACGGTGGGGTGTGTATGTGTGGGTGTGTGTGGGTTTGTATAGCTTTGCAAGCGAGGACAGTGAACAAAGAAAATTCCTGAGAACAATAGTCCCCGGTTGGTAAACAGTAGTCCTCGGTTGTCAAACAAAGGATGTGAGGTTTATTCCGTCAGCCTTGCGAGGACAGGAGACAATAGTTGTCCTCGGTAGTAGAGTGATGTAGAGTTGGGTTCGTGTGTGTGTCTGTGAGGGTGTGTGTGGTGTATGCAATATGTATAGTACAGGGAGAGAGGTGCAGCCAACGGGTTTTTTGAACTGGTGGAAAATGCTCCTCTTATTTATTTGTCTCTGAGACCAAAAATAATAAAAACGTCGTTTGCGTCTTATGAACAGTTTTTTTCATTTCAAATTATGGTTGGTTTCAGGGGTTTTTTTTAGTACAAATACAAGTTTTCACACACATGTTTCATATTAGTTTGAGAATTTTTAAAATCATCTGCTCACAAAGTTATCCAATGCCTTTAACTTTAACTGACTCGAACAAAATATGATTCGGAATCAGAATGGGTGTTCCCCGTTTGATTGACTTGTTACCTCCTATTTTTGATAATATGTTCAAAACAGCTAAGTATGTTCATACACACTTTACAAGACATACAAATGTCTTGTATATCCCAATGTTAAAATACCAAACTTCACGCAATCGGTTTAATACTCTGGTCAGTCTGGTGTAATATTGTGGAATGTCATACCGTCTGAAACTAAAAAGTGCCCATCTCTTGCCTCTTTCAAACGTAAATATAAAATTGATCTCATAAATGAACTCTCATCTTAATCTTGTTTCACCTGTATCAATACCCAATCCCACTTCTTACCCAATGTAAATTTTTTCCTTTCTTTTATATACTTACTGTGGTTTTTAGGAGCCCAGCCTTTGAAAGGCCAATGGCCTCTGCTGGCTCCTTCAAATTCTTTGGTTTTTTTATGTAGGCTATGCATGATCTATTGTTACTAAATGTATAAATTGTTAATTTTTTAATGAGAATTTGAAAATAAATGAAATGAAATGAATGAATTGTAGTAATAATGTTTTCAATTTTTACGAACATGATCAAAATAATTACAGTTATATAACATGCATAATGGGAAAAATAAGCCTTGAAGATTAAAAGGTGAAGATTCAACCTGACTACCTGCGTTGATATTGCCCCTTTGTTGTCTTTGACAATATAAACTGAAGCAGTAAGCACACTGCATTTCCCCATTCCCCTAGAACCTACTATTACCAAGGAGGTAACTCCTTGCTATTACTGCACTTGTGTCCTTTAAGGCAACGAAGCCAGTCTGCATCAACCGATCGATCAATGCCTAGACTCGTATCCCAGGAGTTTGACTAGGTAATGAAGGAGTAACGATTATGGCGCTATTTTCGGTTGTATTTCTCGAGGCAACTTCTGCCTAGAAGAAGTTCATGTCATCCACTGAGGTGAGGTTTTATCCGTCATTTGCACTCCCAAGGGAGCTGGTGTTTCCTGCACGTGGGGAAAAGAGCTGTGAGCATACAACTGGGCAATATGGCATGGTCGGAAAAGCAAGGGAAATGTTTAAATGCGTGTTAGAAATCTATTTATAACCATACTCAGACTATGTTTTGTGAAACGAATGTCTCTGTTTATACGGAGCGGCAAATCAGAGAGTTCAATTAATAAAAGACAATCTCGTAGATTCAGTTGAAGGATATTTTCATAGAAAATTAGCGGATGAGTTGAACTCATTGTGTGATTTTCTCCATTGTGATTTTTGTAAGTCAATTCAGTTCAATTAAAAATGTTTTTCATTAATCCAAGCAAAACATATTTTTTGCGTGCATGTATATAATATCACATGAAAAACAGACAAAGCTGGATTACTCATGTTTCTATATTTGGAACAATAGATAACATTTTAATAAGATACATGTGAAAAAACTAACAACGTACAAATAAGGCATAATTATTATTTTTTTTAAAAACCCATGGGATTCCACACCAAATCGTAACATATTGAAAGAAATGGTGTATCAGCTAAAACGTAAAGAAATAGCACCTTTTAAAAAATACGAAATAACATATGTTGTTTTTTTTCTATCCCTTCGTATTTCAAAAGGTGACAGGCAGTTGACGCAAGGAATAGACGAGGGCTGATTTCGGAAACTAGCATTTAATTTTCTGTTTTAAAAGGGCCATTCTCTGGAGAGTGAAAATTTTGGTCACACACGTGACCATCTAATTTTTGCCTCATTGCTCGAAAGTTAGATGACATGTTTTATTTTTTTTTTTTTATTGTAACCAGTTTTTAAATGAAAACGGTTCCCCTGTCTTTGATAAGAATAAATAATTCTCAAGTATAATGTGCTTACAGAGTCATTTAAAAACGCCCCCTTTTTGAGTGGTCACACACGTGACCGACCCAATTTTCACCTCTAAAAGAACAGAATGTCATTCATTTATGGAAAATTGCTTTCAGACTGTTGAGAGCAATCCCCTTTATACAGTAATGAAAAGTGGAAACTTACATTCCCAGGGATATGCCAGAAAAATAGGTTTGAATACCAACAAGTAAAAGCCATTTTCGTGCAAACTCACACAAATGACCGACCTAATGTGACTTCTGAAAGAAAAATGATGTACGCTCTTTTAAAATAATTGCCTTTAGTCTATTGGGGGTACTACAGTTATTAAAAATTCCATAATGAGAAGATTCTGCTACAAAATAAATACTGACAAATTAGTTTTGAATCAGCTATTTTTCATGATTTGGGTCACACACGTCACCGAGAATGGCCCAAAAAGAAAGTTATAGAGAGAATCTCAGGAGGTACATGGCGGATTTTTCATACCAGTAACCTTCAGGGTAAAACGCTTTAGAAGGATTGAGTGACATATTGTTTGATTGCAACCAATGTAGATCTCCACAGATTTTTTTTTTTTAATCGTGTCTTTATTCAAGATCAAGGTAAAAAGCAAATAACACTAGAAAAACACAAGAAAAATGACCCGGTCCAATGTCCCATTCCGGACAAACGGCAGGTCGTAGTAAAACACATTATACAGAAGGAATTCAAACATAAAACAGAAGAAAACAAAATAAGACGAACATGAATGCAATCATCTTGAAAGCATAATGATACATGAAAGCACACTGCAAAAACGGTGTTAAATTGGCGTTAAATCAACACCACTGGTGTTTATATAGGACAACACCACCATCAGAGTTGTCTTAACACCAGTGGTGTTAATTTAACACCAATTTAACACCACCGTTTTTGCAGTGCAGGGTACATGAGATTGTCATAATTAGCAACCTATATTCATGAGGGGGACGGTTTGTAAAACGAAATTTTCTGGTTAATCTGAACAAAATGTACAAATGGGTGTAAGATATATAATTTTATGTAACGTAAATGGAACAAAGAATCTGGCACCTGTATCATAAGGGCCCATGAATATGCCACGAAATTTCCGGGAGGGCATACTAGTATTCGATTCTGGAATTTGGAATATAAGTATAAGCATGATAAGTTGTGTTGTGAAACGTCCATTGTTTTACGACATTGCAACAGTGACAGATTGTCGCCCTATTTGAAGTAATGGGCAGGAAAATTACCATATGATTAATTCATCATAACTAATCTTGGTTCCTGCCACCCGATCATGTAATAAATATATTCGCATCGTGATAGCAAAGATGTCTAATCAGTGAGAACTCAGTGCTCCACTCTTCCTCTCAAAATTCAGATGTTTAAATCCTAAGTTTCGACAACTTCACTAAAATTCATAACTATGTACCTCACACAATGCATCATTAAATATCTACAGGATGATGTATCTAAACCTCCGAAGTCCTCAAAAGGATATAACCAGTCTATGAAGCATTCTAACTTATTGTGACTTTCATAGTATCCGCCAGACAAACTTGATGAATTCATGTTGCCTTTTAATTGATTTTGAATGTATAATAGTCAGCTGAAACAAGCGACCAAGAATATCTTGCAGAAGTATTGATCTTAAAGCGTGGGCGCGACTCCAAACATAATATATATGCTGGTACACTGTCTTGAGTGAACAGTCTTGAAAATTTCATGTCTCTAGAAATAAAACTCACGACTTTTCAGAGGAAATGCCTCCGATACACAGGGCACAAGGGAGGAACAATCGTTTAAAGATGTTTTGCGTTTTTACAAAAAGGAGGATTTCGTTAACGCTAAATGTCTGCAAAGGTGCCTCAAACTTGCGTTCAGTAGAACAAAGTTTCCTTAAATAACATACATTTAAATACTTTGATCATTTTTTAATCACTTTAGTTTATGCCTTGCACCTGAGTGCTGTTTTACTTCAATGGTTTACTGTAATTACTTTACTATCCAAAATAGTTAGATTTTAATTGAGCATCACTTCTTTTGATGGGTGGATTTAATTCATTTCCATTTAACATTTTAAACTGCAAGGACGCCTAACGGTCTTAGATTCTTTGAATTCGTATACAACATGAGGAACAGGAGCAAGTAAAAATGTCTGAAGATGACTACTTTCCAGGGCTTGTTGAAAGCCCAAATTTGTTTTTATAAAGCAACATAACTACAACAGCACAAAATGTATACATATGTATCATCTAGACGACGTTGCTTGTTTAATTTGAAAGACGTTCGTCTAGACGTCAGGGTGCAATGGTCTTTATCCAGCCATTCAACCGCATCACTGATTATTTCATTGAGCTAAATTTCTAACTAAACATTTTATAGAGAAAATTCCTTTCGTCTCATGAGACGAAGACTACCCTCCCACCTGCCAACTTTATTTTGCAAATAGAAGGCTAAGATCGGTAAAAGTGAAAAATAATTTATAAACTTTTTCTTTCTTTTTACTGCAGTTCGGGGGACTATGCAAAGTAGAAACATCCCTTGAAGAGGATTACAAACACCCTTGTATTCGAAGTGTGTGTATATTTGTATCATTCGAAATATGATTTTGAATAGCTGAAGAGTTTGCAATAATCTACGATCCGTCTGCGATCCGATTTTCGAAAATTTTGTTGGAATGGCATTTGATATGAACATTCAAGCATGTAAAATCTTCATGATCAAGGTTCCGAATACTTGTAGTCGTATGAACACTAAAATCGAAATTCCGCGCTATTGCGAGCCTCCCTGTAGGAATAAAAGCGAATTCAATTCCAAATCGTGGTGACGTCATAGCAATCTTGCGATCGACTACGATTTGGCCTTTATTCCGACAACAAGGCTTACAGTTGACCAAAATTCGGATTTAGTATTCCTACCATTATTCCGAACTTCAAGTAAGATAGTTTTACTTGTTTAAACTTTCATATTTAATGCAATCTTTTGATGCCATTTGTTGGAAAATCGGGTCGCAGTCGGATCGTATAGTGTGCGGTGGGCCTGAGAATACAGAAATATGATTTTTTTCAAAGACTTGAAGAAGGTTGAAGGCAACCTTTAGCAATGGACCAGAGGAAATCGATAGGGGAAATGACGCGAGAACTACCCACTCAGTGGGTTAAAATCGGTGTTTTCTCGCCCACAGTGAGTGCAATCTTAGGGTTGTAAACAGTCCGTGATACATCCACTGGGGTATAAAATATAGACAGATGTAAGCCCGATAGGATAAATCTCTATCTTTACTGGAGAGAAAGAGAGGGAGAGAAGCGGAAGAAGAAGAAGAAGAAGAAGAATGGGAAGAGTGGTAGTCACACTAGAGAGATGGAGAGAGAGAGAGAGGGAAACAGGGGGGGGGGGAGAGAGAAAGAGATGGAGTGTGTAAGAGAGAGAGAGAGGGAGAAAATTAAGTAGCAAATAAAGATGTAGATGGAGAAAGTAATATTTAGGGGGAAAGAGAAAATGAGATGGAGTGGGCACTGTATGATATGAAAGAGAGAGGGAAAATAATACAGTAAAGAGATAGAGGGGGAGAAAGGGTGAGAGCGGAGAAAAAGAGAGAAAGAAAAAAAAAATCAGGTCCAGGGACACACGATCTACGCACTGTATTTTCGTCTGTAACAAGTTTAATTAGGAAGCTCGATGGTGTGGGTGTGCGTTATCATGTGGGTACCTATGTTGACGTTTAAGCGAAATTCTTTTTTTTTTCAGTTGTAGCCAAGAACTATGACTATCGATTCAGATATCTATGATCAAATATGTACTTCTTAATGGCAGAGGAATAATAATGATAATGATAAGGATGATGATAATAATGATAATAATGATAATTATATCAATATTCTGAAATCAAGGATAAACATAATGAAGTTCATAGAATAACGTTATGTATAACATAACATCCTTAAATCCAAAGGCATCTCTTTTGAATGTGTTATTTTTCATTCCTGCCGATGGAGACGATGACAGTACTGACTAATATTCCATCATTGAATGCAAGCCTCGTACAAATCGTACAAATGCTGGTACCGGGACATCACTGTAGAATCTTATTCAACAAGAAAATGAATCAAGTAGTGATAAAAACCGGGATAAAATTTTGGTCACGATGTCATGATGGGATATATATTCCTTATCTCTCAGCAAAATATATACATCCCTTCCTTTCATAGTTTAGCGGTTCTTTTTGTCCTTTTCAAGGAAGTTAATGGCTTGCAGGGCAAAAAAAGATTTACTTCCTACTGTGTATAACATTATATGTTTTTGAATATCATTGAAAATTGTTGGCAAGCAGATTGTTCCTTTTTTGTTTTTTTGTACGCGTTTTGAATCTGCATTATTGGGCAATCATCCCATCTCCTTTTGTTTTTACGGAAATATTTTGGTTTAGAGCCTCAGGATTTGTCGTCAACTTTACATTTGTTATGGAACAATACCTTGGCCATTACCAGAGATTAAGGACGTACAAAAGATTAATAAGACAGATGTGGCTAACGACCGGAAAACAAAGAGAATCAAATTGTTTCCGCAGAAAAGGTATTGTATGACGAAATATCCGTCGCATGCACTCTTGATTTATATATAGAGAAGCTCTATTTTTGTTTTCTTATTTTTACATCTATGTGCACGGGCGTCGCTAAAGGGGGGTGTGGGGGGGTGTGACACCCCCCCACTCAAAATTCTTGTCGGCAAATTCACGATCGCTGTCGGCAAAAAAAAAAAAAAGGAGATAGAGAGAGAGAGAGAGAGAAAGGAGAGGGAAGAGGAAGGAGGAAAAAAAAGGAAAAAAGAGCAGTAAGGTGCCCAAATAGAGTCATATTCGGCTTATTTACTTGTGCATTTTGACGACGAAATAATACTGGTACCACGAAAGAGAGAGTATATTTTTCCTTGCTCGCTGCGCTCGCTTGTATTATATTTAGATACAGGATGTTTTCGGAAAGCAAACACATTCGGCTAGTGAGATGAACACTATATAATCTAGATATCTTTAGGCCCATCATGTATTTTGATGAAGAAGTATTACTTCTACCATAAAAAGAGTATGTATATTTTTTCCTAGCTCGCTGCGCTCGCTCGTATTATATTCAGATACAGGATGTTTTCGGAAAGCAAACACATTCGGCTAGTGAGATGAACACTATATAATCTAGATATCTTTAGGCCCAGCATGTGTATTTTGATGAAGAATTATCACTTCTACCATAAAAAGAGTATGTATATTTTCCTCGCTCGCTGCGCTCGCTCGTGTAATATTTAGATATAAGATGGTCTTAAAAGCAAATAAATTAGGTAGGAGATGTGACCAAATATATCAAAATAGGTACCTTAAAGGCCAATCGTGTATTTGGATGAAAAACTTTCACTTCTACCATGAAAAGGATTATGAATTTTTCCTCGCTCGCTACGCTCGCTCGTATAATATTCAGATACAAGATGGATTGGGGAAAGCAAACAAATTTTGCAAGCTATAGGCCCATCGTGTATATTGATGAAGAATTATCACCTACCATAAAATAGAGTATATATATTTCTCCTCGCTCGCTGCGCTCGCTCGTATAATATTTAGATACAGGGTAGTCTTTGAAAGCAAATGAATTAGATAAGAGAGGTGACCAAAATCAAGATATCCAAAAGGCCCATCATGCATTTTTTTTATGAAGAACTTTCACTTCTATCATGCAAAGGAGTAAATATGTATTTTTCCTCGCTCGCTACGCTCGCTCGTACAATATTCAGATACAAGATGAATTTGGGAAAGCAAACGAATTCGACAAGTGAGGTGACCGAATGTACCTGTATAAGTTAGATATCTTATAGTTAATACCATCGTGTATTTTGATAAAGAATTGTCACTTCTACCATGAAAAATAGATTTTTTCCTCGCTCGCTGCGCTAGCTCGTATGATATTAAGATTTAGGATGGTCTTTGAAACCGAATGAATCAGGCCAGAGAGGTGACCAAATATAATTAATTTAGATATCTTTAAGCCCACCATGTAGTTTGATGAAGAACTATCACTTAAGTACGTAAGAGAGTGTATATTTTTCCTCGCTCACTGCGTTCGCTTGTATTATATTTAGATACAGGATTTTTTCGGAAAACAAACACATTCGGCAAGTGAGGTGAACAAAATATAGTTCAAAAGGAAAATATGATAGAGGTGCACAATTGAACATGCCTCAATGGGCTTTATACGGTTGAATTTATCGACGTTGGTCGTCGGCAATCGGTGGCATTATTTGTCGGCAATCTGGCCTCTACACCCCCCCCCCCCATTCAAAATAGTCTAGCGACGCCCCTGTCTATGTGCATTTGTTTAAGGTAGCCTGGCTATTTATGTTTCTTTTGCGAGACTCGTGCAAAATCTAGATCACATCAATTGGATGGTGATACCAAAAGTGCTTTCAAGTAACTGATTTTAATGAGTATAATTTTCCATGTTCTCATTATTAAGTGGTCACAAACTTTCACCGAGTAAATGCATTGATCTGCCACTCTGTTCTGGCATTCAATAATGCCTACCTTACATGATGTAGGATTCCCTCGTAAATATGATATGCAAGTTATTTATGTACAGGTATATACTTCATAGGCCAACGCTGTAGGAACAACACAGGATATTTAAAAAAAAAAATGTTGAGCTATTTCGTTCTGGGAAATGTTAATAAGTAATAATGAAAGTAGTAAATCGATGTGTCAACCGATCTTTTATTTTGCCCCTAGATAATTATGTCTATTTGACCTTCAGCTGAGATTTGTCCTTAGTTTCATACGTGTCCTGAGTCCTGACATCAGGGACGGCGCCAGAGTATTTTGATGGGGGGGGGGAGGGGGCAAGTGGACCCACAGGTGAATTTATTGACGTTTTAAATGAACAAATATGGGTATTATGTAGTTGCAAGCCCCAGGCATCTCTTTCATCTTTTCCAGCCCTCTTCTTTCTTCTTCATCCTCTTTTTTCCCTCTTTTTCTCCTCTTTTCATTTATCACTTGAAAAATCATAGGGGGCACTCGACCCTCCTGCCCCCCTGTAGCGCCGCCCCTGCCTGACATCAAGGTATGCTTTTGATCGAACTCAGGCAGACTACACGCATGCTAAAATGCTTCAACAGGGGACTAAAAGTCTTCATTTAGTCCCTCTAATCCTCGAAATCCGCTTGAATATAAAAGACATTGATAGCCTGATTGATCAATTGATATATTCTTTTCATTTGACCGGAGAAAACAGGTTAGTTGCGGGTCATGCAGACCTTGGGTCTTGAAATTAAAAGATTTAGATCTGGTAAAGACGGACAAAATAATTTGTTAGCTTTCATTGTCCTTACGTCAGTTTCGAAGATTATTGTTTAATATCCCTTCCAAAAAAAGCCTATTTCATTGCTGTGATATTCGAAATATGAATAAGTGAAATTTTCGACCTCACCCTAACGTATTCCCATCTATCAAATTCTGTGTCTATATAGTCATGCGCTTCCTACAAGTATGGCAAGAATGAGTGAATTTTCGGTAACTTTATGTTTCCAAACACGTACAATTCGTATGCATTACTGTCTTATAGTCAGTCTTTCCGTGTTGCTTCAGACAATATTTTCAAAGGGTGGTAATATGATCAAAACTCATTTTTTATCTTTAAGTTGAATGGATTCAACTGACATCCTATCTATATTCCGTTTGTATGTAGGCACAATAGGATTGGCTGGGGGATTATTGCACTTCAATGAATATACCGAAAGGGATTAGTTAATGGAGTTTAATCCTTTAACTGCACTTTCCGACGCCCTTTCCCCGTGAAATGAGAACGAAAGCAGTCTGATATCGACGAAATTCGATCTGCGCGGTAAGAATTTTCACTGCAGAGATTTGGAAGGATGTGATATACTGCAAAGCGAAAGAGGAATTGTTCAGTTGTTTTACCCCTCGTAATGGAGGAAATACAATTTTAAGATTACTATTAAAGCATAGTATTTTCCCCCGTTAAATGCATATGTTTTAGTAACCTTAATTCAATCGAAACTTAAACAGTGTACATAATTGTTGATTTGGTATGAAATGCGGCTATTAGTATTGACTATTATGCCATGAAGTGCTGTGGTCCGTTTCAGGGATGTTTGATGATTGTAAATCCATCTGTATTTCCATGGGTCATGTCGTTCTTGTCTACTTGCCAACCCATTAAAAGAAATTATTCAGTATTGCAGTATTTTAATAGTATGACCTATCATGAAAGTATTTAAAATTCTGTCCGTATGTTAATGTGGGCGAAGCACATTTATTTCGAGAATATGTGTGGGGGCAGGGAGGGGTGTAATTGGGTAGCAGTCAGTTATGATTATGACCGACCTCTAACGTTACCAGCTGAATTAAGAACCTGGGTCCGATCAGGGTTTGTAAGCGAAGATTTCTGAAAGCGAGCTGACCGGGAACGATCGAGACCGCTATAGACCAACTCCCCGCTCCCCTATCGAAATAAAACATGAGATCAAAATCGAAAACAATGGTGGCCCTGAAGTACGCTAAACAACAGGTCATGTGCGACGTGTATTTCTTATCCCAGGTCCTGAACTTTGCATCCCAGGTCGTGAAATTCACGACCCGCGATACGAAATTCACGACCCGTGGCGCAAACTTTGCATCCCAAGTCGTGAAATTCACTACCCGCGGTGCGAAATTCAGGACCCGGGGCGCGAACTGTGCACCCCAGTCCTGAATTTCGCACCGCGGGTTGTGAATTTCACGACTTGGGATGCAAAGTTTGCGCCACGGGTCATGAATTTCGCATCGCGGGTCGTGAATTTCACGACTTGCGATGCAAAGTTCAGGACCTGGAATGGGAAATTCACGTCGCACATGACCTGTTGTCGAGCGTACTTCAGGGCAACCATACTTAATGTAGGAGATACACGTAAACACACGCCCACAAACCCAACCTCACCCACCCACCCACTCACAAGAACACATCCATGGCCTGTATTACCGTAACTTTGATGGACACTGTTTGACCAGAGTAGTAACACTCTCTGGCTTGACAGCAGCTATGTTGGAACTGATGTACTGTGTACTGTGCATTCGTGTGCATCGAAGCAGGACCAACTGCCAAAATAGATCACCATCATCCACCAAAAATCTCTATAACTGTGTCTCATCAGGTATCCGCTGTTTATATTGAGGAAAGATCATTATAAGACATTGTGAGACCTGCGTGAAATTCTTTCCCAGAGGGAATAGCACTTTCAGTCCTAGGAAATAGCTGCCGAGTTGATATGGAGTGTACAGAAAGCCTATTACATTAACATTCCATTCTAAATAGCATCCCATTAGTTTTAGCAAATGCATGTATGGAAGTTGATGAATTTTGTATCGATGCATAGACCCATTGCTTTAAGCATATATTGCGAATGAATTTCTCTTTACTCATAAATTTGCTGCAGTGTTTCTGCTCGTCAAGATATTGACGAGCACTGTCTCATATTGTGCCGCAGCCTTGTAGATGCACATTTTGTCAAAATACATAAATACTCATTAGTCCACATATACACACACATTGTCTCAAACTACACGCAAGATCATTTAAATACAGAATAAATCATATTTGGTATTACTTAAATTCATACTCTGGCAATTGACTATACTGTTGTAATTATAGCCTCTGAGTAAACCCACTTTGCGAAATTGATATTAGGGACGATCGTATTCTAAATTCTCAGCGATATCCCCAGAAGTATCCGCCCTGAATCTAGTGAACTCTGCTTGTAGCCACGATGAAAACTAGCACATTCATGTCATCGAAATGTGCATGGGACATGAAAAAAATCCTTGGTCACAGGGGTATCGGCACAGAATCGCTTGCCCAACAACAGACTGGTGTCGAATATCATCTGCTGATGTAGAACTACCCTCTCTTGTACATTGACATGGTCGAAAGGCAACAGAGAAGAGGTTGGATATCACTCTTCTGCGTCTAACTGCTTATCAGTAGATATGAAATGCGATAGAAAATGAAATGCAACAACACTGTTCCGTTTTCAATTCCACACCAACGTGATCATTGCAGTCTTTAGAGAAACTATAACGTTTCATACTCTCAAGTCCACTCGACACCTTTCGAAATGTTCTGCTCCACATATCGATATTACATTGGTCTACTTTGCTTGAAGTGTTTTCCTGAAGGAACAAGGTGCGTTGTGCCGATTGGCAGGCAATTGTTATAGCCCTCCTTAGCAATGAAAGATGGATTCATTTTCAGATGACTCAAGATCTTCAAGTAGAGCTGGTCATGGTCGTCAAAAGAATATTTCTCAATTGGTAGTAGAGAAACTGTGACTATGTAATTCATTTGTTTGCAATCCCTCAGACTTCTTCAAATTCGTCTTTATCAGTAATAAAGCTGTTTGGGGATTATGTTGGTATGTTGGCAAGATTTGTCGAAAAGCCGTGCTGCAAGATCATTTTCCTCTAGCCTGCTTGAAGGCCTACATCATTTGCAAGCCTCCTATCAGTGCGCTGCACACTTTTTTCTTTTCTTTTTTTTTTAAACACGTGCACACGTTGGTATCAATAATGCCTATAGCATTTTCATTTATTTGATGTACGATAAAAGAGCAATGTAGATAAAATGCCTTGCTCAAGGGCATAAGTGCGGTACCGCGGGGATCGAACCCCCGACTTTCGCGTCTCCAGTGAAGCGCCTTAGACCACTCGACCACGGCACCTCCACACACACACACCCACCCTCACCCATGCGCACCCGCACGCACACGCACACACACACACCCTCACCCACACTTGTATGCCGAATACATACACCGAATACTTTTCTCTCTCTCTCTCTCTCTCTCTCTCTCCTTATCTCTCCTTATTTCTATTTTTATAAAAGACCGATGCACGCAGAAACACAAATTCCTGAATCTCTCTTTATATCATTCTGTGAAATTTCTTTTTCACACTTATTCTGAATCTCGACCCTCTCTCATCTTCATTTTCTCGCTCTCTCTTTCTTTTCGATACTATCTCTCATTCTCTCTTCCTCTCGCCTCAGTTCATCATGTGGTCATGTAGTACTGTCCTCTCCTTTAAAGGTCATCTTTGTTATGAAGACGGATCGCCTCATAACGCGGCCGAGCTTTCGTGTTTCCGTTTGGGCATTTATTTTGGGCAAATCGAATCCGCTAGCTGCTGCTCGCCAGCCAAAGTTAAGGCGGGACTTTCATCGAAGCATTAGTCTTAACCCTTAGAGATTCACCGCAAGAAACTCTCTTGGATTCCTTGAATGTGCGCGTACCCACGTACGTTTGAGCAAATTACGCGCAGAGCATTGAAAAAGGGGCGGGGCGAGGGGGGGGGGGCAGGGGGAAGGGAGGCGGGGTGGAAGGAGGCTGCAGGGTAGGGGATGGAACGTAAGGATGAGGGCGTACATTCACCGTGAGTTATGTAGAAAGACTGCATTATGTGTGCCAGTGAAGTCACGTCCAAATTACTTTGTGCGAGTTGGGAGTCCAACTTTCCCCAAACACTTTCGTCCGACGAAATGACAAGCGTCGTTGTCACGAGCCATTTACGTATTAGCTACCCTTCCTAAGCTAACCAAATAGGCCGAACCATTTTCGGTGCCTTCCGAGTTTTCTACGAGTCTACGAGTTATGCCTAGCTCCTTCGTGTGTCTTTTCGAGGTCTGTACGAGTTGAGCCAGAGACTGTTCAAAGCGACTCGGTTTTTCCGATTTCTCTCTTCAGTTGCTACGAGCTCTTCTGATTGCCTTTCGAGAATATCCACGAGTTGTGCCGAGCTTACCCCGGATGCTCCTCGAGTTCTTTCCGATTTCTGCCTAGTAACCTCATCAGCATCAGCCTTGGCCGGCGCAGTGTGATTTGGGCTCTCGAATGTAGGTCATGATGCGGGCTGACACATGAAAGTCGATACCAGAGCGACGACCGGTCGAGTACAGGTTCGCATGAGCTCTTGATTTCAAAGCGACAGAGAACTTGAGACAGAGAGCCATAAAATAGTATCGATCACATAGCAAAACGTAGATCATGTAGATGGGATAGGTATGTGGAGGCCTGCCTTCAAGGGGAAAATGAGTTTTCTCATGTAAATGCATGCAAATTATACTTCTTTTACTGGTCTATTAGGGATACTGAAGAATGAACTATATAGTTGCCATAAACTCAACCTTTCCTTTTGAAGAGCGAGAAAGATATGGGCAGAGCTGGGATGAGGTGGAGCGAGGGGTCCAGGAAGGTCACTTTAAGCCTTGAAGTCAGGCTAGCACTGTAGATGTACTTGTGAGAGGTAAGAGGTTGGCAAGGTGAAGGAACTGGAGTGATTGGAATGCTTAAATGACAGAGAGAGGGGTGGAATGTCTTTTATCGACTGATACCAATAAAGATACACGTGTCCTCCCTGTAAATGGATTGTCATGTCCATACCATCTTTAAACTCGGCTTTGGTATTAATTTCACAGATTGCATTTTTAAAATAAAATAGATGCATGCTCGGGCTATGAAATATTTCTGGTTTAGGGGAAAGTGCCTTGCCAGAATGAAAGGGGAATCGGGGCTTGGATGAGAAACATTACAGTAAAGTATAGGCTGCAAATTGAATAGGAAATACTTTTAGATTAAGGAGGGATAACGTGGTAACTTATAGCTTAAAACTAAGAAAGAATGGAAATAGAGAGAGATAGAGAGGAGAAGGACGAGAGGAGAAGGATGATAGGAGAAGGGTGAGAGGAGAAGGGTGAGAGGAGAAGGATGAGAGGGGAAGAGTGAGAGGAGAAGGATGAGAGGAAGACATGGAGAGAGAGAGTCAGACAGAGAGAGACAGAGTGTAGCATATACTTCAAACCGCCAGGTGGACCTAATATCCCAAGTAACAGGTTATGTTATTAATACCTTGTGCTCTTAATAACATAACATTAACAAATTCTTGACTTGCGGGTCTCTGAACCCTACCTCTCCTTACTCAAAGGTCGCTTCTCTCTCCAGCAAAAAGAAACTTATACAATTAAGCGAAATAAAAGTATCCATTAAACATGTTACCGCTCGAAAGCAGACCTTTCCCGCTCCCCTCTAGTCCCCCCAAATGTGTCACCTTACATCACAAACCCTGCCGTGCGCCCTTAACACCTCCACTCATCACGCTCATTTGGGGGGAAGAGGACATCACTAGAATCTAATTTTGCTCGCCCGATTGATTTGATTTAAGGTGTTGCCTTCAATGAAGGAGACACCGAACCAGTAGGATTAACGGTAAGGGTGTGAGATGGGTCACTGCCATGGGGCCATTCACCTTGGTCATGTTCATAGTAGCGGCATGCATAGCCAGGATTTTTTTTCTTTCAGTGTAGGGGGCACTAGGGGGCATCCTCTTTCTGTAGGGGGACACAGGAGGGGGTCTTTTCTTTGATTTTTGGTGGGGCAGCTGGGGACGCAGGTAGTTTGTGGGGGCGTACCCCCAGCCCCCCCCCCCCCATGGCTACGCCACTGGTTTATGGGTAGCAACTCATAGAAGGGGTCGTAAAGGTGTACCAATTCCCACCACCCTTGAAACTTTCTGTCAATATGTGATTAATGTTGAACCTTTTCGGCAATGAACAGGAGAAACATTTCAAAATTATTTTATTATTGCTGCCGGTGAAGAATAAATCTAGCGTCTTTAGGAAATATGCAACCGTATTTCACGATTTTAGGAATTTTCTAAATTTGATGCCCGTTTTTCTTTTTTTTTTTCAATTTATTTCAAATAGACATTTATTTTCTTCTACTTGATTCTGGCTTTCCGATTTCTTTCTCGCAGTATATTCCATTTTCAATTTAGTGATACCTCTTCATATTGGATGTTCCTCTATTTTCTGTCTTTTTTCTATTTTGCTTGCTTTAAAAGCTTTATTCATACTGTGAGCAACGACCTTGTAAAATTAGCTAATTCCTCCTAAGTGCTGAAAGATGTTGTTAGACATTTAATTTGTAGAATATAAGTTGCAGAGTGTTGTTGTCGATCTTGTTGCGTTAGCTTCTGACAAGCAATTTTAGGAACTAGTCGAATTTTTGGTTATGAGACACTGATTTATAGGCAAGATGTTGCCGAGGGGTTTACGTCTTTTTCATGAATATTGACTTTCCTATTTGCATGCGAGTAAAGCGAGCAAACTGAAATTTTCACACCATTGTTGACAATGACAATTCGACAGTGCAATGTCATGCTTATCAAGGAGAATTACATAAGACAGAAAAACGAAGATAATACCTCGCTGCTCAAATGAAAGGTGGCAAGTGCCCGCATATTGGTAATTTAAATGTTCTCGAGGTTTTGCGACCCCCCCCCCCCCTCTTCGATGCTTACACACCCATATTTGGGTTTTATTTTTCTGGAGACCTGAGACTTCCAGGCTCACATAGACATGTAAAGTTCAGATGACACGGGAATATCAGCAGCGGCTTCGGGATATACATTTCACTGCATCTATCCAACGGCATTTCACGGTTGACCAACATATCCTCATATCCCCGAGTCTATTGAATTACCGCGAGGTGTCGCACGCAATAGTCCCGTTCGTACATCTTCCCGTACGGGTCGATAACTGTTCATGTCATACCTTTGCAGTGCCAAATAGGCTATTAGAAGCATGTTATTGACGCGCAGATCGAACGCTTCATTGGGGACCGCTTATCTCTCCTTTTGTCTGCAGATAATAGGAGATCTTTCCTTTCGGTTGTGTGCGGCTGCTATTTAGAGCCCTTTTTCTACGGACTAATAGATATACTTTTCCCAAGACAGTAAATTGTTTCGAGTCGAGGTAGAGCCTTGAAGAAATACAAGCTAACTGGAGGAAAATAAGGATATATTGGAGAAAATATCAAGGTTATATTGCATGGAATAATTTTTGTCGGTGGTTGCCGCTATTTTGGAGATGAAGAAACTTGATTGATATCTCCTGTTTGTTTACGTGTTCGATCTGTTCAATCCATTTGTCAATGGGATGTTTTATATAATAAGTGATCTCTTGGAACTAAGTGCCGACCGCCTACATACGCGAGACTGATAAAACACTCCTCGACCAGTTGTTTACATTTAACTGTTTATGGATTGTTATAGACATGACAAAGTTTACTCCCAGGAACGACAGCTAGATTTTCTTCTCACAGGAGCTTTGGAATATTGTAGAGTTTCTTGTTTTCGACCAGCAGTTAAGGAAAATATTGTCTTAGGTTTGAAAATTATTCAAGAGTAAAATATAAGGTATGTATATGCCTAACTTTTGTCCACATTACTTGTTGCTATGTCGAATCATCATTAGACAAGTGTGATTTCATGGCCTTTGTAAGATTTTTTTTCTATATTTAGATAAACAAGCCATGCTTTATCGATCGATTTTGTCTAGTTGTTTTAATGCTGTGAGAAGCTTGCTGACATAGCAACAGAGAATGCATGTAGGCTATTGATCGTTCTTGATATACATGTCATCCACCCGAAATATTATGACAGGTGAAAATATCATTACCCATTTGTAGACATACACAATTGAGGAAGGAAATGGATTAAATGGTTACATTAGGAAGTAACACCCAACTCATTCGCGACTGAAGATCCACACAGTTTGGTTTAGCCCTGTGACTTCTGATGCAGAGCCCGAATAAAGATACGCAGTACATGATCAGAAAGAGCGAAAAAATGTGCACACATTATGCCTATTTTATTTGCGTCAGTATTTGTTGTTTGATGTTTAAAACTTTAAAGGAAAATAAGCCCTAAGAATCCTTTTTGTTAAAGACAACGCGGTGGAATGTCCTTATTCACTCTTCTCCGCATACAAACCAACTTTTTGACTTCTCAACGTACTATCTGTCAGTATATATTCATTTCAGATACATGAGTTTTGAAAAGAAAATGTAGCAATTAAAGAAATATACTGGTCTTGCCAATTTGAAGAACAAAAAGGGATCAAATAAGGTTTCATATTATCCCTATCCTAAATGGGTTGATCCTACTATAGCTTCTGTCATTCGATGATTATTTTTCTGATTATACCCGCAGATAATATCTTAACTAAATTAATTTGTCCTGTTTTATCTCTCCTTTTACAGATTGAATGAAACACAGTCATGGAGTTAATCATACACCTCGTTGGTAAGTACTTAACTTTTGATTTCTATCACGACTGCAGTTTCAAAGGGTATTTGATCGGCCGGATTATGTCACCATTGTGTTTTTAAACTCTGGCTTATATAACGAAAGTACATCTGTCTAAAGTGATTTATAGCGAAGGAAAATCCAGCGCTTAAAAAAGACATTTGAATCCTAAAGGATGAAGGTATTGTAACGGATATATACGTCGCCAATATTAACCCGGACCAGTTTTACGAAAGTGCAAGTGTCCGCCTTGATTTATGTAGTAACAATAATAGGTAAATTTGTATTGCGTATCCAAGAAGGTGTTGAAGGCGTCTACAAATTTTTATTTTAACTGAAATCTATCATTTGCAATCGTTCGATTGGTAATGTAAGACGAATTGGGATTGACAGCATATCCTTGTGCTATTTCGTGTAAACATTGTGGATTCTCAGTTCATAAACTTCTTTATTCGTAAATGCTATTATAACTGCGTCATTTTGACTGTGAATAGTTATTGCTAGGAGGTACTATGATATTACTATTGTGGTACCTCCTTGGTTGGTGTAACTGACTATTTTTCCATTTTTGATTAATATAATGTTTTTGAAAAAATCATTCCAGAGTTCGGCAAGCAGGAGTATTTCATACAAGTAGTTACATTTTACTTTAAAGATTTCTGAAGTTACTGCGAAGATATGCTAAGGAAGAAAATAAAATATTCATAACACATTTTTCTCGCTGACACTTTTTGCCTCCAACTCTTGGACCATTCGTAAATTTTGCATACAAAATGATATGTGAAAGGAAATCCTTCCCGAACCGGACTTTGTAAAGTCACATTTCTAGACGCTCAGGTAAAATGGGAGAATTATACTGAATTTGTGTGTAAACCTAAATGCTTAAATTTCTCATTGTTAACGACGAGGATAATCCTGGATCATAGTGATATAAATCGTTGCTATCAGAGGACCTGTGACACGGATTTTCCTGGTTTCTAATAAACTCGGATTTCCGTCCTTACGTTGATAAAATGTATTATCAGTCCCATTTACTATGCAATCATGACGTCACGTCCGTCGATAGACCTTAACCCTTCGAGGACCGTGAGAAGTAATCTTCGAAAGGGAAATGACCGAGATTTGTGTGACCGTTGAACTTGAGATAATATCTTTGTTGTCATCTTCTGTTGTTATTTTGATATTTTCATACTCTGCTTTCAAATTTTTATTTCATCAACTTTATTTCTTAAGGTCTAGCAAAATTGATTCTATACTTTAATTATTCGGTTGAAAATCCATGATAAGGTTTGACTTTCAAGTTTGTTTAATTACGATACGATTTGTGGTACACTTCCCACGATGAAATTACTTAAGTTTACCTAGATTTCATAAACGTACAGTAGCTAACAAGAAGTGATAAACATTAATTTATGGCAGATTATTATATGAAAATATCTCTGATGAGTTACAAGAATGTTGATTCTATTGTTTTTTATTGATTTTTGTTTTGTTTGTTTCCTTCCTTCAACTGACGGGGAATTGTCAGAACACTTTCAATATACTTGACCAGATCAGTTGGGCAGTTTTCTTCAGTCTTTTTGATGTCCAAAATAATTATGTTCCATACGTTTCTCGTTATGATGAATGAAAAATATTAATTCCTTCCTTTTCTTGTTTGGCAACGTTTAGGTTACTCCATTCATACCCATACCTATCATCATGTTCCTGGAAAATCTTTTGTAGCATGTGCAAATCGTTTCCTTTTGTCCAATGCTTGTTCCAAATTCTTAACGAATATTGATTTTTGCTTGTTCTTTTGGTTCATCATGTTTGTTAATGCAACAACGAAAACGTCTCTTTCTCAGAATGCTTTACGTCAATAACGCCTGTCCTAACGATTCTTTCAATTTAAACTTAATTAAGTTGTACAAATAGGATATCTGTGTCATTATGTTCGAATGCAAAGCTAACAAGAAATTACTGTAAATTCATTCATGAATCGTGGAAGGAAGTCCACTTATATTGTTCACGTTGCATGCAACTCGGGGTGTGTTAGTGATTTTCATGTAAAGTTTTCTCCCTCGTCTGTCCTCACAGCAATACTTTCCGTCGTGCAAACAACATGGTCCACCACACAGACCAGTGCAGCGCCGCCTATTGGCAGTCAGAATCCTCCGAACACATACAGTAGTACTACTCAAGCACCTGAAATTAGAACTGAATTTTCAACTCTCAGTAATCCTTCCCAAAGAACAATCAGCAATGTTAATTATAACACTGGAGCTACTCCATCTTTATTATTAGAAACTACAAAAGCACATTCCGAACAAAATTTGACGAACAATAGCAGCAGGGAAGCTGCAGTTCAAACAACAAATTCACCAACGAATTCGCCGACGAGGCCAATTACATCTCAACAACCCCTTGTCAGTGAATTCTCACAAAATACTCATGAAACGAGGACTACAATAGAAAGTACCAGCTTTGGTAGCACTGCATCGAGGTCAAGACAAAGTACCAGTCAACCCTTTGTTACACACCGTTCAGAGACATCTCTCCCTACAAGTGTCCCATCAAGTAGTGTTCCTGTTGAGGAAGCGCCACTGACAACCCTAGAGGGGCCCTCTGAAACTCCTATTCCTGGAGAGTCTGGATTGCGGTCTTCTCCAAGAGTTGCTCCTGAGTACATTGTCACGTCGATAAAGGGGGTAACGGAAAGTGAATCGGTAATTCAGTCAAAGGCAACACCTGGCTTTGATATCGATACAGATTTTTCAACGCCTATTGCAGTTCTTCTTACCACTCTGGGAGATTGGGATACTGAGCCTGGTACGGATCTCATGGACACTGAGCTTCCTGATGCGACCCCCGAGAGTCTTAGTACTGGACAAATCCTTACCACGACGCCTATATATATGTCCTTGATGCCCATAAAATCAGAAACGACGGAACCAAGCAGTGTAGATTCACTGGTCACAGACTTGCCAGTAGCTACTGAAATACAGACAGAATTTTTAACTACTGATGCCTCTCAAACTATACAAACGTCCTTTCCGAGTTCCCCCTCTACAGCCTTTACAACGAGCAAAAAACCTCTTGAAATATCGATGCTGAATGAGGGGACAGATACAACGCCCTCTGCGTTTGACCTAGTCAGTCTTGAAGCAACCACGCTGCAAGAAGAGATGTACTTTGACACGACAGAAGTCGGGACTTCACCGACAACTACATCCTCTCCAATTGAGGTTGGTAGCGTCGGGACACCTCCTGAAGCAGTTACAGATGTAGGAATGACTGATACAACCAGTCCTGCAACAGGTTTCCAGGAAATGGAGACCGAGCTCACCACCGAAGGAGATGTGGAAGGAACTCCTCCCCTCGAGCTGTGGACTCTCGAGACATCGTCTGAGGAGGTGACTGATATCGAGGGAACTGATGACTGGTCGACCGAGAGTTATGAATCCATGACCCACACTTACCCTACAACGACGCTAGATACACCAGGTAAGAATTATCCTTTCATGGTTTAGATTATACTGTGCAAATGTTTTTGAATAGTAAGAACCTGGAGAATGCATGACCAATTTCACTCGTAACTGCCTATGATTAAATTAATGTTTTACTTAATATCTTTACAGCAAATAAATTTGTTCAGTATAATAGTGCTGCATCGGTAAAATCAATAATAGGTAGAAACGAAAGATACAGGAGAACGGGAAAGGCAAGTGAGGGTGACGGGACAGGAAACCGAGAGAACGTGAAGGAGAATTTATGGAGGAAACGAAATGGGACATATTTTTTAAAAAGAAGAGGGAAGAAAATCTTTAAGCGAAGATGTGTCAATAGTGAAATGATCTGTGCTTTTAATTTCTCCCCAGTCTTTCCTGCACCTTGTCTCTGCGAGGTGGAAACGGCTCAGCTGTCCGCCCGCGTCTGTCTCTGCAACTCATCCCTAGCTCTCTCCAACTACACCTACCACGCCCACTTAGTCCGGCTTAACCCTGACAACAGGACCCATCCGGAGGTCCAGGTTCCTTCGGCTATCCTCTCTTCTGGTTCAGGGTGCTGGAACTTGAGCGTTCCTCTGGGAGGATCTTACCGATTGGTTGTGACGGCTGAAGATGGATTGGGGAATATCGCGAGTACTCCCACTGCGTACTTCTACAGTGGTAAGCTTTGTGAATATGATAATAATCGGCTGTTGATCTTATTGCTGGTGTTGCTGTTGTTGCTGCTGCCGTCTTTGATGTTTCTTACCAAAAACTTCTGGAAGTTCTCATATCATAAGAATCATCAACAGTCGGTGTATAGGCCTAGGTAAGGGGTGGGGACGAGTAGTACAGAAAAAAAAAAGATGATGAAAATTTGAAGGCAAATATGGTATAGGGGTGTATGCAAAGTTTACATCCCCGGAGCATAGCAAGTCAATAGACATCGTTCCTCTTCTTCTTCCTCCTCCTCCTCCTCTTCCTCCTCCTCCTCCTCTCTCTCCCTCTCTCCCCCTCTCTCTCTCCCCCTCTCCCTGTCTCTATCCTGTCTTTTGTCTTTATGATATTTACTCTACCTCTGACTCCTTTTCTCAGGGTGTCTCTCTTTACCTGTCTCCCTCTACAGTTCATTCTTGTTAAACTCGTTCTACGATCTCACCAACCTTCCGCTCTTTTATTAATTTACTAGGCACTTTCTGCCGTTATCATTATTTTCCCCTCTCCTCACACACCTCCTCCTCCTCCTTCTCGGCCTCCTCAATGCATGACTACAGCTTTTTTCATGTCTATCTTTCCCTGCACATTCTATCATTCATGTTGTTAAAAGTCTCGACAGAGCATACTGTTTCAAACCTGATTAAGATCGGCCAAGTCGAAGAGCGATTCATCGAGGTAGGCGGAAGGTAGGTAGCGGAAGAGATAGGGGAATGAGTAGGAGGAGGGATGAAATGTTAAAAGGTATGCCCTGTTCTTCTGTTTCCACCCATGTGAGTAGGAGGAGGGATGAAATGTTAAAAGGTATGCCCTGTTCTTCTGTTTCCACCCATGTGAGAGTAAAGGAGGTGATAAAAATTACGAGGGGGATGTTCAGAGAGCTGAATGGTTACCTTCATCATCTACTCTTGACTTTAAACAGAAAATGTGAGGTAAAAGAATATTCATCGCTAGGTACTTTGCTAAGTCATGCTCGTGTAGAGGCGTCGTAGTCTAGTGCTTTAAGCACTTTAAGCACTTTAAACACCGGAGATTTGATGGGACGGGATTCGATCCCGGACACACCACGTAATTTTCAAGCAAGGTATTTTATCTACATTGCTCCTCACCAAGTGTGAGATGAGAAGTATTAGTAGGATGAAAAAGTCATTTTGGATCGTCTGCATATTCAGCGATTGTAAACAGGGAGAGGCTGGTTGGAACGCTCCCCAGGGAGGATATAATGTACGTATAATATTTTGGGGCCATTCTAAATTTTTGCTTATTTACCCAGGGTAACTACTGAGAAGGATATTTGCTAGTCCTGCTGGTCCTGCAATTTATTACTATCGCAGCAAAGCCAGGTACCCATTTAATAAACCTGGGACAAGATGGGCCATTGTGGCCAAAGATCCTTGTCCAAGGATGCAAGCACCGAGCAAGGTTCGAATCCAGGATCTCTCGTATGAGAGTCAAAAGCTTTCATCCTATACCACAGCGCTCCCACGGTGGTGTTTTCTCTTTGGAATTAAACGGACATAAGTCAACGACTCATTACCTTTAAAGTGATTACACAATGGTAAAAGTTTTTTTGATATATGATCGAGAATAGAATTCTAAGAAGAATAACATTAAAAATTTGATGATTTTCAATCGAAATCAATGCATTTTGGCTAATTTTCTCATAAAAAGTGAAGAGTTGACCAAAAAATTTGAGTATAAGGTATGACGTCAAAGTGGGTACCCAGCTTTGCGCATTGCAGCTGTGCTGCGCGCTAGACTGTACAATATGTATTATACCTTGCGCGCATTTTGCTAGAATTGCGCGACATGGTACCCACTTTGACGTCATTTTGACGTCAAAGTGGGTACCCAGTTGAAACTGGGTCACAGCTGAGGGGTCAAAAATATCCTGAAATCTTACCACATTTGGGAGTTTCCTTGGCAACACGACTTTTTAAAAAACTTTAGGCAGATGATTTTCTGCTAATAAAATCATGCTCTATTAAATGAACTAACATTGTTTCAGCATTGGGTACCCCCTTTAAGCTTGAGGCAATGACTTCTCCGAGTTGAGAGGAAGCGGAATTGAAATCAAATCCATCGATATCTTATGAAATGGAACATGGAATAATTTTTTTTTCTCCAAGAGGGGCGGGCAAGGGTTGTAAAAGAGGCCAAGTTTGCGGTGGGACGAAGCTGATGTTTTTGGCATGATGTCGTTTTTCGTGTCTGGGGAGTTCTTCGAGCGGAAGAGGAATGAGTTAAGGGAGGAAGCTGAAACATGAACCAAGATCTTTAACTCCCAGGTTCACTTCCCCCTCATAAAAGGGGCATAACTGTCTCATGAAACGTGGCGAGGTAAGGCATGGGGAGGGCAAGATGGGGAGAATTTACAGATTTTGAATGCAAGTAGGCCTATGTTGAACTTCGAGGAAGTATACAAGATTCACAACCACAGAAGTTCTGCAAGATGAAGCAGCGAATTTAATAGGCCACTTTTAATGGGAGAGCACGTAACGTCTAAAATACCCCCTGAAAATCGAATGTAACGAAAATTCACCAGTCTCGATTTGAACATTTTATTCTCTGGCTTCAACATATGTCGAAATAAAGGTTAACCAAAGGTCATATTGGCTATCTCTATTGATAGTATTTTGATGAAGATCTTTACCATGTTTACAGAACAGAGTTTGTAAAAGTTTTCGAATGTTTGGAGGATGATGAATCTAGATCAGTTGCAACTCTCTATAACATGTATAAGGCAGGTCTTGAATTGCAACAGCACCACCAACAAAATAAACTAATGAATAAATCTTAATATTTGACAAATCGAAAGGCCCACACGAATAAGAAACATTTTTTGCTAGTTGTGCCTTTCTTAAGATCTTGACATAGTTGACAAAATGTAATGCGAATAAACTATTTCTTTTATAAACTGGTCGTTGCATATCTTATGCCACGTTCCAAAACTCACTAGAAATTAACAAGGAAGATGCTATCCCCTTCCCCCTCAACAAAGACATGATGAACTGCTTGCACGAGTTACCCTATTAGTTCACCTGTCCTTGTCGTTCAAGGCATATATATCTTCGATGGAGGAATGATGAAAATGAATCATTTGTGGTTAGGCCTACTTCTCTTTCTTCCTGTAATATGTTCCCGTCCTTTATTTATAGAAAGAATATAAGATGGAGGATGAAGATACGTGGTTTATTTTTATTTTTAAAAAGGTGTATGTGAACAAATGTCCCAGATTAAAAGTAGTTTAGTAATTGTTTTCCTTAAATTAAGTCAACCACATTATACATGTTATACCTGCCACAAAGTTGAGAAGAGTGAAGTGTTAAAACGTTAGGTATACCTGAACTTCAGAGTAAGTTTTAAAGGTTTAGGATTATTTCTTTGCAATTCTTTTTGACATGTATAAAGCATGGAATGCTAGAGGTATACTTACTAAAGTTTGTGAACATGACTTTGTTAGTAAGTTATTGGCAGCTAAGCATGAAAATAGTACGGTTCCTTTTAAATATACTTTTGTTAAAAAAATATAGAGCATTATCTCTTCGTATATCAGCCTCCAGTCATTGTCCCTCAAAACTACCTAATGACGTCTTGCTGTCTTATTACACAAGCGTATACTATAAGCTTGATTGGAGTTTTTTGGTTTTTTTTTAAATATCTGATGGCTAATCCTTCAAGGGTCACATAGTTAGGTAACACCTTCACACCACCAAACATCGATTCGAAAAAAGACTGATTCTTTGAATTGGCATGATTGGAGGTATTGCAGTCCTTTTCAAGGGATATTCATATTTTCATATTTTTCCAAACTGACAGAAATCTTTTTCAGTGCACATTTATATTATGAATTATTTTCACCTTTCAGAGCTCAGGTTTGAGCCACGTGCATCGAAAGTGAGTCATAATTGGAACTGACCGACCTTGACTGCCACTCTTTCCTCTATTTCTTACTCGGGGTATTTGAATATTTCCTGAATGGATGAAATGGAATTATCAAAAGCTAAGAATAAACACATTTTGTAGACTCGCGACAAAGTCCGTATGGTAGCGGCGATTATCACGGTTAGTTTTACCGCTCTGACATGTGTCGCACTCGTATCCCAGATACTTTTTGACATATTTCTCAACTTATTGCGTTCATCTGAGATTATTTTGAAATCCCGACTTTGAAGTACCAAATCCCAGCATTGCAAATGAGAAAGAACAGTGTTACACAGATTATACTGCAGGACTTGGTTGGAACTTGCTGAAAGTTTAGTAGTCCCTATTACATTTATGTTTGCCTGCCTACATAATAAAACTGTTTTTTTCACTGTGTAACGTACCCTGTTCACAAATTCACGACGTGTTCACACTTTGTGACATTATATGCACCGTGTATCCACAGCTTTGATATGATTCTCTGCACATTTTGTGCATGTGTGTTCACAATTACGACATACTTCTGTGCACAACGTGATCAGTTGGTGATGTTGCATGCTTCTGAGCAAACTTTAACCACAGATTCTGACATATTTCTGGACTTAACGTCCATAGTTTTTCGACTTATTTCTGCGCAGTGAATGTTTACACCCATATTTCTTCTTGTCGGACATTTTGTTCATATTGTGTGATGTATTGCCACTAATATGTTCACAAATTCTAATCACATTTGTAACGTACATCTTTCGCTCTGTTTACTCTATGATCATGATAATCTGTATCCAAAAAGAGAATAAGAGTGCACACACCTTTTATCGGGGGAGGGGGGAGGTGGATTATATTGATCAACAAGGAAATAGGAAAGAAGATGCATCGAAAACAGTGATGTGAACAAAGCTCGAATGACTCATCCTTCAAATTTGGGTTCATTGTAAAACCAATCTGAATCGCTGCATATTTTTGGTGTTTGCATGATCCTCATGGCAATCTCTGGAAAATCTTTAGGCCCAAGGAGTTACTTCGCAAGGCATTGTTTTTATATTTAGATAGAAGGAGGACTTAGAATTGTAACACACGTCATTTTGACGGCATCATTAATGTAACTGGATATGAGCTCAATCAGTCTGTGCTGACAGCTATGACTCGACGTACCGAACATTCACTTTTTGTCATTTCTTGTACTGAAGGGGAAAACAAGGGATTTTTCGTGAACATGACTGCTTGAAGGTATAATAAGCGCAGAGTCAGACTATCTGAACTGATTAAGGCAAGAGACTCTCTTTAAGTTGCCATGGTAACCACAAGCATATTATAATGTAGGAATTTCTCATTCTCATGGAATATATTCTTGAACTGGATCAGCAAAAAAGTAATATTCATATCTATTTTTATTTATAGTTTCTATATGTACATACAGAATGTGTTTTGGCAGAAAATATACCCCAGATAATTTTGCAATTAACCGCAGATCACTTTCTAAACTTTATAAGAGTGTTTTGGTAGAAAATAAACCCAGGATAATTTTCCAATTAACTGAAGATCACTTTCTAAACGTCATAATTTAGCGGGTGACATTCTCCGTATCATGTGAGATGATTCAATGTTATATAAATTGTCAAAATTATAAGATGCCAATCAGTCTCGCATTAAAGCCCATATAGTATGTGTGCCACTGTTACACACAGATGATTTTTTTTAAACAACACATGCACACGTTGGTATCAATATGCATATAGCACATCACTTTATTTGATAGACGATAAAACAGCAATGTAGATAAAATGCCTTGCTCAAAGGCATAAATGCCGTGCCGGGGATCGAACCCCGGACCTTCGCGTTTCCAGTCAAGCGCCTTAAACCACTCGACTACGGCACCTCTACTTGATGATGATGATGATGATGATGATGTATTGAAACTTCGATATATTATAGTGGGACGCGTCTTTTCTGGCTTCAGTCTGTTAGAAATATAACCTTCGGGGTGTTTCACAGAGATTTAAGTTTGACTATTTAAAGTCGCACTTGAGTTCCTACTTGCGTGCTGCATATGACGCATCACCGCATTGGTCAGAATCATAGCAGGGGACGCGCGCTATTGAAAAGTCTATCAATGAGATTACGCGTTAAATACCGGATGCGCATTGGCGCTAGCACGACTCTAATACTGCTTTCACACCTAGGTACGGTCGCTGCGAGCGGTCGCTGCGACCGATGAAATCATAGTGTGAAAGCATTTCATCGGTCGCTGCGACCGATCGTTTTGGTCAAAAACGATCGGTCGCTGAGTACGGTCGGTGAGGTACTTCAGCGATCGATCGCGACCGATGCAAGCTAGATGTGAAAGCACATCGTACTCAGCGACCGATCGAAATGCAATGACCCCCCATACATGCCTACGCACTATCTCTACTTCCGCTTCCGGCTAGGTCAGCTATACAGTGACCGATCGCTCTGGGCCTGACCAAATTTTGACGGAGGTGTGAAAGCACGTCCGATCGGTCGCAGCGACCGCTCGCAGCGACCGTACCTTGGTGTGAAAGCAGTATAAGTCAAACTCAACTCTTTGTGAAACAACCCCCTTGTTTTCTTGCATCGTGGGTCCACACATGAGAGCTTCTCTGCCTTTCTGACCCATGCCCCATCTCTGAAGATTAAGCATTATCGAACTATCAGCCAATAGGAATCGCGGTTTATCGTGAAAATCGTGACTCGGTATCGGTTAATTCTTGAGTTGCGTTTACAAATTGCAGTTCCACGTGTTATCGGGACCTTGTTACTCATTGTTTTACACATCTGCTGCCTGCTGGCAGATGCCGACAGCTATTAAATCATTGCAATGGTATGAGTAGCTCATTTCAGACTTGTTATCATGAATAATTATCGATGACTCGTTGTTCAAAACACCGCCCTGGTTATGGGAGAAGAGGTCGTGAAAAGGATACACGTATTTTTTTCGATACCTTCCAGAAACAAGATGAATCACATACGTCACAAAGGGATAGGATTACTAGAGATTTGACTGTTATAAAGTAAAGAGATGGGCGACTGATAAAAGAGGAAGGGATTTGTCTTTTGACAGTGAACCTCTCTTGTGGTTTAAGGAAAGGATCTTGAAAAGCTTTTAAGGGAAAGGAAGTATTTGAAAGCCGGTAATGACGAGAATTTCACGAGATAAATTATTTTTTCATATCTTTACTGACAATGTAACCGGGGGGGGGGGGGTCGGGGTCATAAAGCTGTTCGTTAAGTTACGCATGACTTTACGAACGACTTGAATATGAAGTGCCATTTTTCCCCTCACGTTTTAACAAAGTGTGACTGCATTTCCCGTAATCTCAAATTGTGGCAAAACTACACTTCGCAATAAACGTTTGTTTACTAAACACTAGCAATGTTAATCTACAGCTGCAGAATCTAGGTTTAATTCAGTTTTCTTCAGAGGTGGGACATTTTTAGGTTGTTCAAGACAAATGAATTTTAATAAGTTTCAGCGTCTTGATAGCGATCTCATTTCGAGGCTAATTTCATGTCTCTGAATTCAATGGGAGATAGAAAAACTCATATAACAAATGACATGCTAACTTTCAGAGTTGTTGTAGGGGAATGACCATATACCAAATTCGCAAATTTTAGTTTATAGATAATGTGTTCGTACGACTTGCAATATGATAAACAGATAGCTAATAATAATGTAGTGATTTACAGATAACAATGAGCCATAATATGATTCGCACTTCTGGTGCGTGTAGTGGTAGCCATAATGAATCAGTCTGAAACATATCAAAAGTCTGCGAAAAATGGACAACATCTCAAGACTTTCTCCACAAGACTTTTGCTTTTCAAATGAGTCAGGGCGTAAGACAGAAGCCTTCCTTTGTCTCACACGCTCTGCTCTTCTTCCTTTTGTCATTGATGTTCCTGGTGGCCTTGGACTTGAAAGCGATGATAACAATGCAAGCTTCGGATGATTCATAACCTTACGTCAGAATTGACGGGTACCTCTCTTAGGGTGCGTTTATAGCTTCATTTGTCAGTTCAGAATTTGAGTTTTGATGCAATTCAGTTCAAACATAGTTGTCCTTTGCTCTTGGAAAAGGAGTTTTACAAGACAGGTACAGAAATCACCGAAAGGTATGATTCAAATCACGGTGTGTTTTTTTAGCGTTACAAACACCAATCGTTTTTTAAATGGAAGTCTTTTATTTCGTAAAATGTCATGTAGACGTGTGTCAGCGTATTTGGGGGTAAAAAACAAAAAACAAAACAAACAAAAACGTCATATTCACTTGCTTCCGGTTCATGTGAAAATAAGTTCTCAGAATGCGCTGTATAAATACCATGAATACAGAGGCATCTGGATCGTCGATCCTTGTTAGTAGCCTATTTCGCTATTTTGGGGAGACGCGAGTCTCTTTTATCTCCGAAATTTGCTGACAAGAAAAAAGTCCTTTGCTTTCCCAAGTGTCCTTTTTTACCCCCAAAATACGCTGACACACGTCTACATGACATTTTTACGAAATAAAAGACTTCCTTAATTTTGGGGACATACCCAGCTGCCCCCCCCCCCCCCTCCACTGACGCCAATGTAGAGGCTGAACCTAATTTAGCTCGGAATAAATAGCTATTAACCATGTTAACAGGGTATGTTGAAACAGCATTTGAAACTGTGCTTCACGAATGTGTTTTAAAACACTGATTCTGGGTTAGCAGTGTTGCTATAAACGCTCCCTAAAACGCTTTTGGCATTGTCGTTTTGGAACCAGGCCTAATGGGAGTAGTTGTCGCCCGAATGTTGCTGAAATATGACGAGAATGTTTTTCTTCCTGTCTATATTTGAGGGAGCAAGAAGCTTCTACGTCAAGGCTTCCTAAAATAAATAAGAAATTCCCTTTGTTTGAAATTGAGACGTAAGGAAGAATGAAAAAACCTGGGGCCAGGACTGGGCGTAAGAATTTGACATTAAACGCAATTCTAGAAATCAAGTAAGAGTCTATCAGTATCAGAATATTAACTACCATGAACGGATAAATTTTCAAAACTGAATGAAAACGAAAAGACTTATCAACGACATTTCTAACATTATCTTGATAGTAGGACTATAGGTCGAGTCAGAGCAAGAATTAGTCTACATCCCAAATAGTTTAGACCCTGTATATTATCAGAGGATTATCATGGATGTGAATGAAAAGGGTTCCTGCCTCTGTACTAGTACTGAGGGACACGTAGGAAAAAAATTTAAAGTTTAGGAGCTGTTAGCATTGTTAGTATAGAGTGAATGATGCAATGTATTTCCTTATAGGGACCGGGAGTGAAAAGCAGATGAGGAATTTCTTTAAAGACCGCGTCCACTCAACCTACGCCTATAAGATACTTATCAACCAGCCCTCAAACCACAGAATGAATGGCCCTCGAGGCCAAAATGTTTTTCGACACGTGGGGCGGCAAACTCCCCAAACGCCCTATCGCCAGGCCGCCCCTGGACCCCACCTTCATTTTATATACCGAAGACTATCCCTAGTCGTGTATCTACAATGACCTGACAATCCCTCAACCCCTGACTCAGAGTATGTTTATGTTTATCAAACCCGATTTTCACAGAGGAAGGGCCGTTATATTAATCAGCGTCTGCAGGAGTGGCTAGTATAGACTTTTATTTTGAAACATGATCTTCATGCACTTGACATTTTCATACCTGTACCCATAGAACCCTAAAGACATGCAGGAAAGATTTGATAAACGGATAAATGGCGAGGGGATGGGGAAGCATTAGCTAGGAACAAAAAACGGCGAAACCTCCACATCAGGAAAACGAAGTTCTGCACTTCAGCAGACGTATAAAATTGAGGCGTTCGTAAAGAGGAAATGAGTTTTGATGCGCGCTCCCGGTCTAACGGGGGATGAAATCACTTAGGAGATCAACTCTTGGCACAAGTAGTCGGTGCGTTCTGTTCTTGTTACTGGTTATTATAACCACTACTTCAGGCCAACAACAGAGTACGTATTAAGACTCCGTACAACTACTTAGAAAGGGATTTTACGCGATGCACTTTTGACAGTAGCCTTCGATCTACCTGTTGATTTTCTTTACCTTGGTTCTTGGTGCCTCGTCTAGACTTTGAAAGTTTTATCAGTAGTTAAACAGAGCCCACTGTGCATGCGGACGCCGCACCGTTTTTTTTTTCCGATAAAGGAAAGCCTTGGGGAAAGACCCCCCTCCCGTTTCACTGACCCTATTTACATTACGTGGGTGCCTGTTATAGACACATATTGCTTTCCAGTGAGAACTTCGTGCTGTTGAGCAACGAATTGGCTCAAGTGATTCTTACCACTTCTTTTTGAACTTTTCCGCTCCAACATTGTCTCCGAGTATATGTTACCTCACCGGAATTGACCATTTGGAAAATACATGACGAAGAGTTCATAACTGGGCATGGCAATATACAGGACATACTGTGCCAATACGATTTTAAATTTCTGCTTAATATGGTCACCATGTCGCGGAAACTGAAGTGCAAAGAGGTTGTCCATTTCGATCTACGTGTTCTTATCTCATTCAGCACTATCAACAGGTGACACTGTAATATCGTTTAAGATTATATGTCACAAGAGATTAACACTAAGTAATCCGTTTTGAGGGAGATCTCATTACAACAATACTCTGTTCACGTTACACCTTATAGAGCTCCAGTTACATGCGAACTTGACACTTGTGATTTGTCTTCACACCTGTGTAATAGCGACTTCCCATGAAAGACGTACTAACGATGACAACTGCCGTGTGAAAAATCACGTAACTGACCGTTGGCATGGTTAGACTAGATGTCTAAGTTAAATACAGCAAGAATTGGGTTGTTTCATATTCCTGATTAAAAATTCTGGGATATATATGCTTTTGTCAGTGGATATTTATATGGATCTAGTACCCAGTATGCAAGCACATGTGTTCTTTCTCATTGGTAAGTACTATTGCACCGGGCATGGTGGCTCAATTGATAGAGCGCCCGCCTCATGAACGGGAGGTCGTGGGTTCGATCCCCGGCCGAGTCATACCAAAGACTTACAAAAATTGGACCTTCTGCCTTCTAGCCAGGCGCTCGGCATATAAGAATAGAGAAGGGTAATAATAACATATTATGTTATGCAGGGCCCGCTGGAAGATCAGCTTATAGCTGAAGTGGCTACCCTGGGTAAATAAGAGTTATTATTATTATTATTATTATTATTATTATTATTATTATTATTATTATTCATTGGAGATTATTATGACTTGAAATGATGCTGAAGTTGAACAATCTCATAATAACTTTTGAGTTCTGTGGTGCTTTGCTCAAAGCTAACGTTTTCCAAGGGAAATCAAGCAAATTTAGTGTTTAACGTCCAAAGTGACTGTGAACTTTAGTGTGCGTGGATTGCTTGTGTGCGTGTGTGTGTGTATGTGGGCGTTGTGGTGTGCTTGATATGTCACTTGTTTTGATCTAATCATGGACCATCCTAAAGAGGGTCCATGATCTAATAATACTAACGCGAACAGAAGGAGGGTACGAGAAGGCCTGGGGTGACTCCTCTCCAGGTTTATACCAGAGTCAAGTCAGTAAAGAGCCCAATAGGAGCTGGGGAGGGGGGGGGGGGGGAACAAGAGCAGGCTATTAGTCAAAGATATGAGGGGTACATGGGCTTGGGGGTAATAATCTGTTCACTTATTCCACTTCTAAAACTCCTGACAATTTTTATCCAACACTATGGGAGGAACTGTCTGAGAGTAGTAGGTATACACAAAGGAGTCTCTAGCTGAGCAATACCTGTTAACAAGTAAAGGCAACTGTCATCGAATTAGCTGTACGCCCCATCTATTTAAGTTAAGCCATGGATCTTGCGTTTTAGTGCTTTTTATTACCCGTGACAACATGCTTAATCTGTTTGAGACCCTAAACAAATTTTGGGATTTAAACTATATTTGGATCCCCCGACGACGTTGCTATTTATCATGTTTGTGACCAGATCACTGTACAATAATTTTGAAATACCATGGATTTGTATACTCGTTTTAGCTCATTGGCAAGTCTAGGTAACAATTTTTTCGAAGTATTTCCTTTAGATGATTTTAGAAGATAATATAAAGACAGATGTTAGAAGATCGTAAAATCTTGACTCCTTTAATGGATCATGTTACTCGAAAGTATCCCATGACATTAGAAAATTGAGGGTATTCTTGTGCTATGAAGTTAGTGACAAATCTTATTTAAAAAACACGTTATTTTGAATTTAACGTTTAATAGTTCATTTATTGCAAAATCAGAAATCGCAACACTGTGATTAATTCAGAGCCAACTGTTAACTTCAAACAGGCAACGGCAATGATTTTACTAAGACTGCATCATTGTAGACGAGGCAACGGATCTTGTGTTCTGACATGATTGTTAGTATACTTTGTCAGCGTGAAGTGAAACATTATTTTTTTCGAAAATTTTGTAAAGGCCTATCCATTGATTAAAACGTGCTAACTTCCGTTCGGTATGCATGCCGTGTAGCTTAGAATCATTAACGATTACAAAAGGCTGGTATTAATCTCTTAATTTTTTGACAGTGAAATTATTTCATTCAACAGGGACAGCACTACAGGAAGCAGGGGGCGGTCGCCCCTCTATGATTTTTCAAGTCACAAAAAGAAAAAGGAAGAAAAGGGAGAAGTGTATGGGAAGAGAGGGCAGGGACATGCAACTATATAGAACTATTTGTTCCTTTAAAACGTAAATAAACTCATTTGCGGGTCATCCAGCCCCCCCCCCCACCCCCACCACCATCAAAATACCCTGGAGCCGCCCCTATCATTAAATAACATGCTTTACAACCTACAGGAGGAATTACACTAAAGCCATGTTTGTTGTCAGACAGTTGTCACATTCTGTGGTATAACTTTGTTTAAACCACACTGATCACAGCGTGACAAACTCTGTGGTTTAGTTGAATACTGGGAACCAGTCCTGGAAGCAGGTTTCTGAGCTCGAAACATCCAGGACAAAATACGTGGTTTTTTTCTTCCTCGTGGTTTTATAACAACTTAAATTTTGTTTCGTAAAATCCTGATTTAAGCTGTCAGTTTTAAAAGTTTACTGAGGATCGATACCGCATGGCCCTGAGAAAATGAAAGGCGACGATTCCAGCCATAGTTGTTCGATTCCTTTATGCTTTTTTTTTTTGCATGTTATGTATTGTTAAAAATGCATTGAATTAAGTACATACCTTTATTCAAAGAGGTTTAATTCATGCCCACGATTTAACCATGGTTTGAACTTCCGTCGAGGACGAAAAAGGCTTGAATGAGCGCACTGGACGAGAGGACATGTGCGTATTGCGTTCATGGAGGTTTAAACCAGGGTTTGAAATAAACCACTGTCGTGAATTCGGGCCCATGTCCCGGATCTAGAGGTCCTTGCCTTTCATGATCAATGTCTGTGTGCTGGCTCTGAAGAAACGTTCAGTTCTTAATTATCTTTCACCACCAGGTCTCATGCCGCCGTATCTTTCGGTGGAGAAAATTCCCGGCGTCATGCCTTCCCTCGAACTCTTCTGGCAGTTCCACTATCCGACTTACGTCGATTACGTCACAATTTATGTCAGCCGAGACGGAGCTCCGCCGAGCCAACTCACGTGGATTCCCGTAGAGGGCGTGCGCACCTCAGGCCGGTTCACATTCGTCATCAGCGGACTCGGTTCAAAGTATTCCGTGGCAGTGGAGGTACAGAGTGGGGCCGACACCGTTACTTCTAACTACGACGTAGTGGTAATAGGTATGTGCAACATCAGTCAGAGACGTATTCTCTGAGACATACCGAAGGATGGAGGGGGATGTCTTGTATTAAGTCGCTTCGGTCCCTCTCTAGTTATTAAAACTGCCAATATTTGGGAGACCGCTACGTGTAATTGCAGCAGCTTGGTGGTCTCATAATTCTTCATAAAGTATTCATTAATTTTGCCAAAAATCCAGTTTTCGATCAAGTAATACAAAACTCAAAATAAGAAAGTATAAATTCTGCAAAATATACCTCCTATTTGTACAAAATACAGCGGTCGCCCCCTCCCTGAACCATATTACCTTTTAACTTCGTGATTTTGCTTGGTTGCCTTCTGCAGTAGTCATGGTAGTTTTATGACTGTAATTAATGTCAGTGTTTAATAATTCTCATATAAGTGTCTTTCGTCATTCTATATTTTTGTTCCACAACCATGCTTTTCATCTTTCTTTCTTTTTTAAACTATCAGCTCCTCCACATCCCGCACACGTTCGAATAGCTCACGTCACCCCAGAGCTCTTGACCGTCCAGTGGCCACACGACACCTCTTCATGCCGCGGCTTCTGCAGCTACCTCGTCCGATACCAGCAGGCGTCGCCGTACAACTACAACACCTACCCGGTCAAGGAGCTCCCGATCAATTGCCCAAGCCTCCTGCCTGCCCAACCCGCTCGCAGTACTAACCCCAACGCGCTCGCCAGCTGCACGGCATACCTGCGTAACTTGATTCCAGGCGTACTCTACGATATCGATGTCTACGCGATAAGCTACAACGTGCGCAGTGAAACGGCTGCGCAGTTACGTCAGAGAACACGTGAGTCATTATGAACTACAGTGCAGTTACAGCTGTCTTAGCTCCCGGAACAAAAGAACTATCGTGTGAACTCATTGCAAATCAGTATGAGCACAGTGTGGGCATGCACAAAGAGGATTTACAAGCTTCATAATAATGATAATATGAGCACTGCGTGTGACGCACTGTGACAACGCAGTAGTCAGAGTCAGAGTAGCAGTCGTTCTACCACAGTGTGGATCGGCAACACTCCCACAGTGTTGACAGCAAATTCACCGTGTGAACAAAGAAGGGAGCACAGTTTGTGCACCACATTGTCACCATTGCGTGGCTACAGAAAAAAAAAAATCAGTTTTCACAATACAGTGTAAACAAAGGGTGAACTCAGAAGATTTTCATGAATATGGTAGTATAATCAAGTAAGACAAACCATGTCTTGTTGGAAACATTTTTCTTGTACCGTCCTGTTGTCGATCTATATCATAATACAACTCTACTCCTGTGCACACTATGCACAGGTTTTTATAATGATTCCACCTATCCTTTTTATTTCCCTACCTTCATCGTTTCGCTGGATAGTCCCAACCCCTCCTCAGAACGTCACAGTCACGAACGTCACTGAACAATCCATCACTATCTCATGGACACCGGGGGCGGGCTACAGAACGCGGTATCATCTGCACGCCTTCGCGCCCAGCTACAGCGAAGAGGTCGGCGAAGTCCGAGGTGACGTCACATATTTTACCTTCCACAATCTCCTAGCAGGAACACGGTACATCATCACGATCAGAGCAAGCGCCAACTCCACAGACGGAGAGATGGTCCTGGTGGGAGAGACTACTGTACCGACAAGTAAGAATAGTAACGATGGTAGCTCCAGTTTACCATTAGCAGAACAAAAGAAACCAAGGCAAAAACAAACACCCCACCCCCAAGGAAACGGAAACGGGTTATCACAATTTCAGAAACCCGTTTGTATCCAAAATCTCTTCCTTTTTCCATTGGGGTGCTATTATAAGCACCTTAACAAAGTCATGTGGCATAAACAGACCTGTATAAGTTTTTACCTCCTCTTTGATACTGTTCGTAAGTTTTATCTAATTCTTTGAGAACGCATTTCTGACGGGATTTCTTTTACCAGAGCACAAAATTTCAAGCAAAGATGGTACACTATAGTTTAAACAATGAAAGAAACCTTTTTAAAAGATGCCATTTTACCGTAAAGCGATTCTATATATAGAGTGGGCTGAGAGAGTGCTTACATTTTTTTTCGTATAGAACCAGGACCGGTAGACAGACTGAGGTTGGAACCGCAAGTACATCATCGTCAAATTAGAATCGCGTTCCTGGCTCCGATGTGGCCCAATGGCGTCCTGGAGGGATACCTGATCGAGTACATTGGCAAACGAGACGTAAGCTTCCTATACCGTTCTGAGATATTGTATGAATTAAGGCTCTTGAAATCAATTCTGTATAGAAATTGTATCTATAAATATTTTCCTAGTTTTAACAAAGATCGCTAAACTACAGGTTTTGGTTCAAAATGTTATCGACTCCATCGAACATCACTGTGGAGAATGGCAAATGACTGTCTTCCTGATCAGATAGTACCTGTTTTGTTTATGGGCAGTTCCATAAAATATGTACGTCCAACCTCTATATGTGGAACTTTCCTGAAATGATTCGTCTCAGCTTTGCAGTTCATATTAAAAAAAAATAACACCCTCAAACTATCATGGCTTTAGTAGTTCATGAAGTGAAATAAAAATGGAGCAAAATGGGGGTTGGACGTACAAAAAAGGTTGATCAGTTTATGGAACTGCCCTTATATATATATATATATATATATATATATATATATATATAATAATTTCAAGTGCTGAACAGTGTTTGACATTCGAGTCCAGCCTCTTCTAACGAACGCCAAATTAATGAAAAATGATTTTGAAACATTTATCCTGATGACAACTTTAGGAATCCACTAAGTGCTGAAAAGTACTGAAATATTATCCATTGAAATAATACATTGGTTGATTTCATCTGTCAAAACTCGTCACATCACGCAAAATGAATAAACCCATTTTCTCTGTACGTGTACAGTTGTGTCTCTTCACTGAACTTCCATACGGACGTGGACAGCAACATACAATGCTCTCATACAATGCTCCCATGCGAGAATTCACATGTTTTTACCTTTGCTTTCCATGTTATCCTGTTCTGTTACTGACTTATCCTGTACTAAACTTTTATCTTTCTCCAGGGATCACGGACTTGTAATAGCGGCCAGAAATATCTACCTGTTGTCGAGACTTCAGTAATCATAGACGGACTCAAAGGAGGATGTAACTACACTTTCACGGTGAGAGGTTATAAATATCAAATATCAGTCAAGAAGGTCTAAGACCCTGTCAGTGCAGGGGGGGGGGGGCTAACTGTAAAAAATTGATTAGAAGCACATAGGATTATGTTTAATAATTCGGTAATTATTTGGCAGACAAATACCCTTTATTGCCCAAATAGTCGGTGCCACTGTCGATGAGACTTTAAGTGTTGTGTTACTGCGTTGAATTTGTTTTTTCCAAAACAGTGATATATTATCAAAACGAAACGAAAAGATGCCATTATATTGTTCGGGGCAAGGTATTAAAAGATTTAGATCTGTGATCACACGCTTTTTTTTATATCAGGGTTCTCGATATCAGAAGGAAATTATGCAAACGTTTATTGATTCATTGGTTCATTTACAACGAAAATGCGGTTTACGTAAGTCGGATTTAAGAACATTTGGGGGTGTATTTGTGTTTTTGTAATTGGCGCATTTTTTTTTTTAAACAAATGTGTATCAGTCAGATATTACTTACGTCTGGGACCGACATTTTAACGTCACCATCCGAAAGACGCGACTCAACCTCGAACCTGGGTCCGATAAGAGTCAGTTCGTAGGCGAAGACAAAAAGCTAACTGCGGACGTTACCGCTAGACCAACTCCTGCTCCTGCCTATACCGCTTTCACACCATGGTTTCATCGGTCGCTGGGTACGGTCGAAGAGACCGTACCCAGCGACCGATGAAACCATGGTGTGAAAGCATTTCATCGTACTCAGCGACCGATCGTTTTGGCCGGAAACGATCGGTCGCTGAGTCCGACCTAATAGATACTTCAGCGACCGATCGCGACCGATGCAAACTTGATGTGAAAGCACATTGTTCTCTGCGACCGATCGAAATGCAATGACCCCCATACATGCCCACGCGCTATCTCTACTTCCGCTTCCGGCTAGGTCTGCTATACTGCGACCGATCGCTCAGGGCCTGACCAAATTTTGACGGCGGTGTGAAAACACATCCGATCGGTCGCTGGGTACGGTCTCTGCGACCGTACCCAGCGACCGTACCTTGGTGTGAAAGCGGTATTAGTCGCGAAGTTTTTTTAAGATCCTATTTGAACAACTAATCTGAATGGTTATTATACTGTGATCGTACTGATAGATTAGCATACATTTGGGCTGTAAGGACTTTATACTTTGTTAATCATGTGCTCATTGTATGTTTGATTCATGAATGTGTATGTAATTTCTTTTGTACGTCACAGGTCACAGCTCGTAATGAGGTAGGACTTGGACCCGGTGTGTCTGACTGGGTTCTAACCGCAGTCGGAAGTGAGTATCAAGTATTTTCCATGTGTTACCATTTTCCCCAAAGATTTGAGGATTCTTATCAGTAGACCTATATAAAATTATCCAATATTCCATGTATATATTGGGAATATCTGCTCTGTGTTGTATGTAATGTACGATTGTACCTCAAGACACTTCGTAAATCTTTGCAAAAGAACGTTTGCATGTCGAAGTCCAAATAGAAAATTATTAGAATGAAATTTATCGTTATTGGGGGCTTGTCCGCGACAGTAAAACCTAGTTCGACGGTAAATCTTCTCTATTTTTGCTTCAAACGGTAATCGTGTTATAAAACATTGCCGAATACTGTTGGGCGATAGAAAAGTCCTTTCTTTCAATTTCCCAAATGAAAGAAAATTGAGAACAGGCGTATGAACAGAGTATTAAATATGGGAACGCTACATAGTCGATTACACGAAGGTCATCTCCATTGGACAAAGTATGCAAGAATGTGTGCTATGAAAATGATGTATAACAGATCACTCCGGACAACTAGAATTAAAATTCATGATGGCTTTCCCGGAAAAAGTTCTTCTAAATTTAGACTTGTTTCTATCTTTAACAATTATGGGGTTTTAGGTTTTAATCATTTTAAAGGTTTTTAATGTTTGTTCCCACTATGATATCGCAGTTCCGCAGGTCCCAGAGTCGACACCCCCACCCCCGTCCGCCAAGACGATCAAATCCACAAACTTCGTGGTGAACTTTGACCCCTCTGTGTTTGATGATGTAAACGGTGAAATAACTCATTTAATAGTCATCGTTGCTGAATCATCTGGTAAGAAAAAAGAAGCGAATGTGTGAGCCTTGTCGACAAAGCGTAGAATTGTCGTCCTTTTATTTCAGTTGAAAATTTGACAACCTTTTTATGATTCTGCCACGCTGTGGCAGAATCATAAAAAGTGGTTTTTGGCAAACCACTTTTTTTCTTGTCAGCAGAGTTGATGCGGCACCTTCCATTCCAAATTGGTCCGGCGATGCATGCCCCTATGTCATTGGAAAGCATTTATGATAATGATAATGATAATAATGATGATAATAATGATGATGATGATAATAATAATAATAATAATAATAATAATGATGATGATAATAATAATAATAATAACGTCTTATTTTCCCAGGGTAGCCACTTCAGCTGCTCTTCCAGCGGGCCCTGCATAATATATTATGTTATTATTACACCCCTCCATTCTTATATGCCGAGCGCCTGGCTAGAAGGCAGGTCCAATTTTTTAAAGTTTTTGGTATGACTCGGACCGGGGATCGAACCCCAAGACCTCCCTTTCATGAGGCGGACGCTCTATCAATTTAGTCAACATGCCCGGTTTATAAATATTGTGCAATTTGTGGTTGTATACATATAAGCAATATAATCAGAAAATTTGTAATTCATTCGAATTTCCTTGCTACTGTATGGCATTAATGACGGCTAATGTAGTTTTTTCTTTTTAAATTTATAGTCTTAACCGGATAAGTGTGTTATTCTTCTTTCCAGCGGCCATCGAACCTGCCCAGAGTAACAGCACTGTCCCACGAATGAAGACTTGGGCAGAGGCTATTTCCAATGACATCATTCCACCTTATCAAATCAGTGAACCGATAGATTTAAGCGACCTTGTACAAAGTAAGAACTTTAGTGACAGTGATCACAATTACGCCTTTTCTGTCATTCACGCACTTTCTTCAATTCAAACGTTTGAATTTTTCAAAAATTTGAAACATTACAGAGAAAAATACAAATATGACAGCATTCAATTACATACAGGTGAAAGTTTGTTACGTGCTCATTAGCTCTTTATTGTGCAATGTATTTCTCTGAAAATTAACAATCTTTAGATAATGTATTGAAGGATAACAGGAAAAAAAGATGAAATCCTGGCAATCTCCCCCCCCCCCCGAAACCGTACCTCTCCCCACATTCGAATCCATATAATATGCATACCATACATTGTAACAAAAAATTGAAATTGGTCTGCTTTATGTAAATCATGAACTTGATTAATATGTATTCAGTTTTTTTAAGACTATGTTATTATTAATCAATTTCATCTACGTTTATTCAATATCAGATGCACGACGTAAGAGGAGTGTTGACGAAACCACTCCTACCACGATTAGAAAGATTGGGATAGGCACCGAAAAATGCTCCTACGATAACAAGGAAGTGTACTGTAATGGACCGCTCACACACGGAAGGTCTTATGTGTAAGTAAAATGCTTGTTTAAGGATTTTTTTTTTCTTATTTTCGAACTGGTCTGTTAAACTTTTTTCTATTGAGCGTATACATAGATTGAAAACTGATGCTACTCCTAATTTTTGTGTGTTTTGCATGTTTTTAAGCCACTGACTAGCGAGGAGAATCCTTGTAATCATTAAAACGGGTAGTAATTTCCTTGCAGTTATGGTTATCCTCGCGCACCAGTCAGTGGTTATTTCTTTCATGAGTCATTATACGTTTTATCTGTTTGCCTAAAAGTAAATGAATAGAATAAAACGAAATGTATCGCTTAGGTCTCACTTTTCATTGTGTCTTAATCATCATTCTCCTTTTCTCTTGACTTTTCATCTTCAAATCTCTTTCCTTTTGCTCTTACATTTGTTCTTTCATTTTTGTTCCGTCCTATTCTTCTCCTGCTCTTATGCTTACTCTGTCTTTTCCATCTTATTCAATTTTTCCTTCTTATAGTTATCTATATCTTTTACTTCTCCTTCTTCATTTTTCTTTCACGTTTCCTTTACATTCATCTACGCTATCACTGCGCATGCTGCAGTAATTAATATATCATTTTACTTTTCATTTATTTTTTTTTCTTTCTCAAGTATGTTTCATTTATTGGTTCTCTTATTCTCTTTTCTTCAGATATCGTTTTCGCGGGATATCACCGGGTGGATATGCTGATACGAAGACGTCTCTCCCTGTAGCACTTCGTAAGTTTGATAATGATTTTTGACGTACGTTATTTCCCCATTAGATACTGAATAATCGCATTCCTGTAGGCTTTATACAAGGGCTTCGCAGCTCTAGTAGCCAGTGGGTTAAAAAGACATCAGACATCTATACTAACCCCGAACACAGTGCACTAAAGGACGTCTTTTAGAGTTCTGTGATCATCCCAACATAGTTGGTAATATGGAAAAACACCCTCCATGACTTTCCGCACACACACACACACACGCACACACACAAACCCACACACGTATGCGCCCACACATTCTGTCATTCATTCTTTTTTTAAACAAAAAAAAATAACAAAATCAATTGCCCCCTTGTTTGGATGGATAAGTAATAATCATAACCCGTTTAACGTTATGTAACTTTTTATCATCTTATGTGATAATGATGATAGATGATGATGTTGATGATGATTTTCATATGAAGACGATGAGGATGAATATAATATTGTTGATGACTATTATGGTTATGATGCTGATGATGAAAATGATGATTATAACCTTCGTTATGAAAGTGGCGACGACGGCAACGACATTGGCGATGACTTAGGCCTAATCGTAACAGCACTAATGATTACAACGTCGGTAATATCAAATAATTATCCCTATCTTTTGAATTAGCCGTGAGTCCACATGGCGTGATCATTGGTATCAGCACGGCTCTCTTCTCCCTTCTCGTCATCGTTATCATCCTCTCAATTGTCGTCATCGTACGGAAGTTCAGGTGAGTACTTTCACAAAGCGGAATTATCATAATGATGTACATAAGTGTTGCTTTAACTCTTTAATGCAATTTGAAGTAATCAGATACCAAATTGCAAACATTCAAAGCTCAGGAAGTAAAGAAAGTGGTTTCATTTAAAACCGAAACCATATAATCCAAACCACCGATTTACTATTGTCGGCCAGAAGGAATCAACAATAACGAGAACAAAAGGGTCAAAATACGGGCAAATTCAAAGAAGGGACTTTCTAATTAAGTTTAATTTTTAAAGTACAAATAATCAAACTTTATGTTAACTTTGACTTTATTTTCTGAAAGGAAAAATGAAGTAATTGCGTTAGGCTACATCTATTTTTGCTGGATTTGTTTCTATCTTTTAGTCGCTCATTGTAAATTGATGGTTTAAACCAAGGCGAAGTTTGAACCCCTTCGTGAATTTAAGGCTGTGAAGTCGAAAGCAGACCATAACACCACTCCTCACAATTACCATTCCATGTAGTCTCGAAGCTCTTCTTTCATTTCACCGACTTTCAAGTCATATACAGAAACATGCGTATAGTTTTCTCCTGTACACTTGCTCTTATTTAAACCGAAATCTCATCTCTCACACGTCAAATCATTTATGATCAACTCAAACGAAAAGAAGCAAAGATTCCTTTTCTTTTTGCTTTTATGTCTAATTCGTAACTTCCATGAATATTTGCTTTCCTTTGACTTGAATTCAAACATTGATACGTGATTACCATTCATTATTACGTAATCATTACCATCACAGAATTCAGAAATGTCTCAGAGTTGTTCTACAATGCAAGCACAGGTAACCATGGCAATATAATTCAGGTCCAATGCATGTTTTCAGAAACCCTTATTAATGTGTTTTCGTGCCCCTTGTGGATATAGTGGCTTCTGTTAGTTTTCCCCCCTTTTTCATTTTAGTGAAATTTATCGAATTTTCGATAAGGAGGAATATAGAAATTTGGATCTAATCCTGCCATGAATATTCTTAAGGCGCCAATATTTCAAATGTGTGCGGTCATGGTTGAGTTAAAAATTTGCTGTCCATACTGAGTGTTGAGAATTTGGAGTAATGACGGCAAACTGAGTTTATATGTTTGTTGTATTGTTTGAGACATTCTGGGTGTGGCATGAAAATAACCCCACATAGACAAGCACACACAAAAAGAAAAAAAAAAAAAAAACCAACGAACAAACGTTGATCAAAAAGGAGTGAAATTGATCCAAGTCATGCAAGTAAAGGCAAGTTTTGATCAGTGCAAAATCTTTTAGTGTGTATTAGTTCTCTTCATTTATACCTGTGTTTGTTGGCTTTGCTGTTTGCAGTAATATTTTGCATTTCAGATGATTTATTGTGAAATACGCAGTTGTCTTTGCTTTTCATTTTATAGATCATTTCAGAGCTAGTTTACGTGACGTTTTGCATCTTTTCTTGCGCCATTTTATTTTTATGTGTTCATCGTGGCTGTTTCTTCATTTACTGCTGCTTGAAATAGTATCTTGGTCATTGCAAAATATTTGTGTGTTGCCGGTGCTGTCCATCAGTGTATAATGATACTGTAGTTAGGATAGTGAATTTTCTCATGAAATCTGCAAAGGAAACAAAGACCCCCGACAAAGGTGCCCTTTCCCGCTTTTAATTTTGCACCCCATCCCCAGCAGTTCAGTGTGGCATTGTGTTCATTTGTAGTGTATGTTGTGTTTCTTGGTTTTATAAAGTTTTAAAACTGAAATTCATGTTTTAAAAAAAAATCTTACGATTCCTTTTTATTCAAGTCTTTGAATGATAAGTTTTTGCCTAATAACAGTTTTCCCCCAAAATACGCACTAGATTGGTAATAATGTGTGCCTTGTGTCGGGTAATGATCCATATATCCAGGGGCGGCGCTAAAGGGGGGGGGGCGGGCAGGGGGCCCGAATGCCTCCCTATGATTTTTCAAGTGATACAAAGAAAAAAAAAGAGGAGAAACAGAAGAAAAACGATGAGGAAGTAGAAAGAAGAGGGTGGGAAAAGAGAGGCCTGGGGCTTTCAAGTGTATAATACCCCTTTTCATTTTAAAACGTCAATAAATTCACCTATGTGTCACCCCCCCCCCCCCCCATCAAAATACCCTGGTGCCGCCCCTGCCAGTGTTCATGCCTCTTAGTATGCTACTAGTTAGCTTTTATGAAATCCATTTTTTTGTTACATGAATACATTTGCTCTGTAAGCCAAAAGGTTATTAAACTAAAGAGAGACAGGGGCTCATTTTTTCCTCGAAAACAGCAGAAAATTTCAACTGAAATTTTTGTTGGTCTTCATCCAGTAAAGCAGATTAAATGGAAAAGAAAGATTAAGAATATCAACATTGTTTACCTTTAAAAGCAAAGGGTGGGATAATAACATGAACAAAGGGATTGATTTGAAGCATTTTTGTTCAGAATAGCCTAGTATTACCGTAAAAGTGCCCTCAGCTGTGCCAATGCAGTAGTATTTTGATCATCACCTATATTTCTGCAGGCCAAGAAAGATTTACCTTGATATCATTGAGAAGAGCAAGATATTTCGTCATGCTAAGATCTCACAACTTTTGATACCTCTGTATGATTTCTTATAATAGATTTTTACCCACTTGAGAAGGTAGAAATCGTCTGTAGCCTGATTTTTATCATTTTTTTTTCTTTTCCCCATAGACTAGACGGCAGAGGACGCTATCTCCCGGCAAATATGAAAGATGTCGAAATGACCCGTGTGGCAAACAATACACAATCCACCATCTCGAAACAAAAATACTCCAGGTAGGAATTTCAACTAAAAAGATTATGGTCGTCGAATCCTTTCAAAATGTATAGGGTCCTTATATTTGATTTATGGGGATACTATTTAAATTTCTTCATTGGAAGTTACACGAGCAGAAAAGTCCATTTCTGTAGACCAGATTAATAGAACCATTTCCAAATTTTAAAAGCATGAAATGGAACGAAATAACCTTTAAAGTATGACGTATTGAAAGACTAATCATATCCTACATCATGGAAAATATATTTTCCTAAATAATTACCTTTGATTTCTAGTTTATGATGGAGATATTTTTGTCTTTGACATTACGATGATAATTTGTCAAGTAGGGCCTATCGTTCATCCTTCATCACGTTCATTGTCGTGTATTCTTTGCCATGGTGTTAGCGGTAATTTTGATACTGTACGCCCAATTGAAGTAAGTTTATTTATGATTGCTTTTTACAGTTTTTGTTTTGGCTTGCAACTATAATTAAATTCTTATTCTGTTCGTTTAAAATGTTTGATTGATGACTGGTCTCTCCCTAGACCTGTTCGCCTGACTGATTTCACTCGTGACTGGTTTAGCATGAATGCTGATAGCAACTATGGATACTCACAGGAGTATGAAGTGAGTACATAGACAAATCAAATGATCACGAGAATGATAACTTGTCCATCCGATATTCAGAGTAATGCAATAGTAACTAGAGGAAGAAATATATATATATATATATATATATATATATATATATTTCTCACCTTTTTTCTAAAAATAATTGTGAAATCATACATTATGCCATGTATTTATAATAGGTTAATATTATGAAAAGAAGCCAAAGAAAATTAAAGTGAGCATTCATATCCTTCCGTCCTCATATTATTCAGTTTGTTCAATTCGTGTCCGAACCTTCTGACTACTTGTTATCTAAATTAATAAGTTTGAGTACTATATGCTAAAGAAGGAGAAGCATGTCATTCAAATACCTTTGAAGCTACGACTGAAATCAACACCTCCTGGCAGAGAAAATAACTTTGTGTGAATCGAAATTAACAAACTTCTTGCTTACATAGTGTTAAGTACATGTTGATATTCATTTCAAAATCAATGTCATCAACAATGGCTAATATACAATGTTTATTATACATGTTAATTATTCATTTGTGAAAATATACCTGAATTATAACATATATCATGATCTTGGTCATATTTTGTTTCAATCTGATATTTGACAGGCTATTCGTAAAGTTGGACGTAAGATGACAACAAACACTGCAGTCTCGCCAGCTAATGTAGCCAAAAATCGCTACACCAATATTCTCCCATGTAAGTTCTTTCAGATGTTTTGTTCTAATTTCTTCTTTCTTTCTTTCTTTTATACGTTTTAGAACTGAATACCCAGTACTATTTCTTTTCTCTTATCTGTGTCTCTCTTTTTTATTCACTTTCTCATTTTTTTTTATCTTCCACACGGAATGCAAATTGCATTCCATAGAGATTTTTTTATGTCAATGTAATGTTACTTTATAAATTTATTTGCAAATTAGTGAGAATATATCGACTTCATTTGGGAATGAAGAAGCTACAAATTTTTCCACATACACTCCATTTATTCCTTTAATTTTGACGGCATATTTACATTTTATGAGTCACAGTCGTTGGTATTTTCCGTTGCATTATCATATTGAGACCTTCCTTGCCTTATGCTTTAATATATTAACACAGTCGCACATTATAAGATCCATCTGAGCTCTGATTTGGGGGAGAAATTGTTACAGCTATTATGATCAAAATTCTGAATAGTCGTGTGAATACCCATAAAAAAAAAATCATGGGCTACTGAGAGCTTCCTTGCAGGAGGAAAAGGGATGTCAATTTCAAATCGTAGTCACTTCATAGTAGGCTTGCGATTGTCTACGAAAGGATGACGAACTGGCCTTTACTCCGACTAGAAGGCTTATATACAGAAAGTAAAAGAAATTTCGATGTTAGCATTCTTAACATCAGGCAGAGCCTCACCTAAAATAATTTTCTTCTTTAATTTTTTTTTTTCTTTCCATGAAAGATTTTATAAAAACACTCTTTAACAAAAGCATTCAGCATATTCGAACAAAATACATGTTGTGACATAACGGTGAAACAAACATGGTTACACAGATGTAACCATGCTTTTAACATTAAATGCAAAACGCGAATTCTTCCGAAATTGGGTCGCAGTCGGATTGTATAGTGTACGGCGGGCTTTGATTGCAAGAGGAAAATGATGCGAAATATGATTAAATTGTTGTTGTTGTTGTTTGTGCAGATGACAGGACACGAGTGAAGCTGAGTTCAGTTGATGATGAGGAAGGGTCAGATTACATCAACGCAAACTACATTCCCGTAAGACCTACTTCTCGTCTCTTTATCTTTTTATCAAGTCCCCTTCTTTTTATTCTTTTGTTACATGGAAAAAAAGTAAGTCTCAGAATTTTCTAATTTTCCCCTAGTATAACCTCAATTTCATTCTATCTATTCTATGGTTGAGAAACTCGTACATGAAAATCCTGCCGTGAGGAAGTCATCTAGGACTTGGGTTCCAAACATGCATGCTTTTTGTGTGTTGACTCTTCTAATCATGCTTCGTTCCTACGATCGTTTTGAGAGTATTTAAACTACAATACCTCTTTGCAGAATTAATATTTGAAATTCATCTATTGCCAGTAGGCGGAACCTTTATTAAAAAAAGCATAATACACTCTTAGAAAAATGTGCCAGTTGGACCTTTTTTGCCCCGTATTTATAACTGCCAGAAAAGGGGGTTCTATAAAGGGTTCTTTATATTTTCAAGACCCTAAAAGGTTCCTTGTAGAACCAATAATGGTTCTAAGGACCTTTTAGAATCTTTTAGAAAACCTTTATTGGCTATAAATGGTTTTTTGAAGAACCTTTGAAGGTTCCAAATGTGGGACAAGAAAAGGTTTTAATCAGCACCATTTTTTCTAAGAGTGTGTATGTCGTGGGTGGTACATTTAAATCCGAGACAAACATGTCTCTGGTTTTATGATGAATTAGTCAAAAATTCATCTCCTTCCCAGGGTTTCTCCTCCCCCCGTGAGTACATCGCCTGCCAGGGGCCTCTCCCGGGTACCACCGATGACATGTGGAGGATGATCTGGGAACAGAATGTCAGCACTGTCGTTATGGTAACACAACTCGTCGAGAAAGGCAAGGTGAGAAGGTTGAAGAAAAAACAGTGATGCATGCATTTTTTTCTTTTGTCACCTGACGTAGCTTGTGTTGAAAGAATGGTATTGATGAACCTGAAACTTTCCTGGATCCTTTCCAAAATAAATAATATCTAATATTCTGGCAATCCCAATATACAGTGTGAGAATCAGAATGGAAATTAGTGGAGGGGTGATGATGAAGTAGTATTTTTGTGCCTGAATCTTGGTAAATCTGCCAAATATATGCTTCTTTCAAAATGCCTGCCTTACCTCCTGTCATAGATTTTCAAGTGCAAAATTGCACGAGAGGGACAGCAGAAATAGTGGTTTCTGTATAAGCTTACAATAAGCTACACTCTGAAAACTGGATGCTGGATTCAACACTATGAATTCTGGATTCCAAACTTTAAAGTGTTGAATCGAGCATGTTCAAAGTGTTAACCCATTCATGACAGAGGTCCACATTTTGTGGTTTAGCCTAATATCTTTTGATGCAAATCCCTAAAAATCATACCAAATACATGAGCAGAAAGAGCAAAAAATTCTACACAAACTTGGCCCATTTTGGATACGTTAATATTCGTTGTTTGATGCCGAAAATTTTTTTAAAGGAAAATAAGCATTACAATCCTTAAATTGGCAATGTGATAGAAAGTTTAAAATCACTGTTTTCCCCTGCAAATTGGCAACTTTTTGACTTTTCATCATAGTTTCCGTCAATTTATATTCATTTCAGATACATGACGTTTTATAAGAAAATGTAGCAATAAAATAAAAATGTTGGTTTGCCAATTTGAAAAATAAAAGCTGATCAAATTAGGCATTAAATAATTCCTGTCAGGAATGGGTTAATCTAACATTTTGAAACTGTAGTCACTCCTCCACCCTTTTAGAATGGTGATTCAGCATTTTAGTTTTTAGAGTGAAGTACTACAGGTACTGGGGGTGTTTCACAACGCTGTGCGTAAAGTTACACATGACTTTAAGAATGACTTGCATATGGAAAGCCAAATGGGATTCTCTGTCACATCTAATCGCATAAGCTAAAGATGAAATATCTGTGTAGATTAACATTATCATTAACAAAACATTTTAAATGTGAACTATGGTTTTTGCCAACAATTTAAGTGAGATTATGGGAAAAACAGTCACGCTTTGTTAAAACAAATTGAAGGAGAAAGGTAGAGCATTCCATTTAGCTGTTCATAATTAAGTCTTTCTTGAGGTCATGCGTAACTTTGCACACAGCTTTGTAAAACACCTCCAGGTGCGTTTTCCTCCCAAAGGTATGGAGAATGGAGTGGTTTTCTCGTACAAGCAATAAATCAGTGTCATATCTCACTTCTTTGTAAAATTTGTTTTGTGTTCATCTGCGGATGTTGTGAGTACACAATAGTAGTGAGAAGATACATTTGGGGGATTGTCCGGGAATACTAATCTAGTCTTCACTCCAGACTTTAAGTTGTTAATCATTTTTTTTTCTCTTGTTTAGGTGAAATGTGACCAGTACTGGCCAGATGATCACATGCCCGTTCTGTATGGTGATATCCAGGTCACAATGAACCAAACCATTGAAGAAAATGATTGGAATATCAAAGAATTTGCTGTTCAGCTAGTGAGTATACCCTTCTTTTCGATTAACAGGCATTTTAGCCTCAGAAGGGCATATTTTCCTGTTCTGTGACCAGTTTTGGGTTCACATTTTTTACATCTTATACATGAAACTGTACATACCCCTTATGTGAACACAATGGCATTACTATGAAATACTATGATCCTTCATCCAAAATACAATTTCATGTCTGGTAATGACTGTTATCAGCCAATTTACAGCTTTTAATTTTTCCATACTATTTGCCAGGTATTTCTTTTCTGTAAACATTTTTATTGGAAAATAAAGGCTATGTCCCATTAAAAATTTCCTAAGGGAAGAAGAAAGCACTGTAATTAGAAAGAATCTGAAATGAATTACTGAATGCCGTATAGCCTTGACAGTGAAAACCATCTCAACATATTTATAACTAATTACCTGAACTATTAAAAAGATAAGTGGGCATAATATTTACCTCGTTTGCAGACCTTTAAAGCGGATTTTTCAGTAATGTTTTTTTTTATTATTATCCTAACTATATGTTTACAGAGAGATCAGCGGCGCTATGTTCGACACTGGAACTTTCTTTCCTGGCCTGATCATGGTGTGCCGGACTCCAGCCAAGCATTGCTAGCCTTCATCAGAAGAATCAGGAGCACCAGTCCTCCCTCTACCACTCCCATGGCGGTGCATTGCAGGTACTAGGCATTGGGGGAGAAGGGTGGGATCTCATTGGTAGATATTAAGTTACGGTGGTTGGCATGGTGGCTGGTGTTGGTGATGAGGATGGTGGTGATGATGATGACAATGATGATAACGATAATGATGATGGCTATTGGTCAAGCACTGCTAGCCTTCATCAGGAGAATCAGGAGCACCAATCTTCCCTCTACCACTCCTATGGTGGTGCATTGCAGGTACTAGGCATTGGGGGAGAAGGGTGGGATGTCAATGGTAGATATTAAGTTATGGTGGTTGGTATGGTGGCTGCTGTTGGTGATGAGGATGATGGTGATGATGATGATGGTGATGATGATGATGATGATGACAATGATGATAATGATAATGATGATGGCAATTGGTCAAGCACTGCTAGCCTTCATCAGGAGAATCAGGAGCACCAATCCTCCCTCTGCCACTCCCATGGCGATGATTGCAGGTAGGCATTGGGGAAGAAGGGTAGGTTATCAATGGTAGATACTAAGTTACGTTCGTTGGCATGGTGGCTGGTGTTGGTAATGCGGAGGAAGGTGATGATTATGAAGATGATAGAAATAATGAGGAGAATGAAGAGAAGGATAATAATAAGGAAGGTGGTAATAATGATAATGATGATGAGGACAATGATGATGAGCATGATGGCGATGATGATGATGATGCTGATGGTACTGATGGTGGTTATAAGGATGCTGATGATGATGAGAAGAATCAGAAGCACCAATCCTACCTCTACCACTCCCATGGCGGTACATTGCAGGTGGGCATTGGGGGAGAAGGGTGGGATGTCAATGGTAGATATGAAGTAATGGTGGTTGGTTTTCATGCCTTCATTTATTTTCCACTCATGGGGTGGAACACCCTAATAGCAGAGCTGGTTTCCATAGGGGTCCACCAAAGTTTTAAAAAAAATCAAAACATTTTATGGTTGGTGGTGTTGGTGATGAGGATGATGGAGATGAGGATGATGATGATGATAATGATGATGGTTATAAGGATGTTGATGATGACAAGAATCTGGATCATCATCACTATTGTTGCCAGTCTTCTGATCAATTAAATTAGGCTTTAAATAATTCCTGTCATCAATGCATGGGCTACCAAAATTTTATGCACATCAGACTGGTATTTTCTTTTTGGGGGTCTATTTTCATGCAGTGCTGGAGTTGGGCGTACTGGAACATTCATAGTCTTGGATCATCTTCTACAGCACATGGAGCAGTATGACTTTGTAGATGTCATGGGTGTGGTGTGCGGCATGAGGATGCACAGAAATTTCATGGTCCAAACAGAGGTATGTACTTTCTTCATTTTCATGCCTCTGCCCACCGATGCAGGCATGCTCTGTTACTACCATAATTTGCAAAAGTTTAGCACTGCCCTTCCAAAATGCAACAAAATGAAAAGATAAAACAAAGTTAAACATGTATATATTTTCAAGGCATGACCTTTATATCATACTTGAATTGCTCTTCGACTCTTGTGCTACTGACTACTGCAGTAAACATGTTGTGTAATCGTTCAATGAGACGTACATAAGAATGTATTCCAAATTATTGAAATACCCACAAAATCCCTGGTGGTCACAACCTTGCAAACGATGATACTGTGGGATCACCATTTTCATGGCCTATATGGGTACATAGATCCAAATGACAATAGTCACATCGGTCATTTGCTGATATTGCATTTTTTAACATAGTTACCACAGTTATCTTTTCTAACTCTTTCTCTTTCTCTAACCCTTCCTCTTCTTCCTATTTTCTTCTTAAAGCTCTCATTTTTTCCTTCTTTCTGTCATTCTGTCTATGCCATCATGTGTTATTAACTGAAATATTTGAGATGATATTGACTTAGATTTTTAGAAAAAGAGGTGCAAACACATTGGTACTACTTGTGAAGTGTTTTTATTCTTTAGGTTTTTTAAATCATCAAATATTTTGAAACCTGAGTGGGTTTTTTTAATGTGCAATGCAGCACCTTCACAGTTGATATACACATCTGTTATTACTCTCGAATCCTAGTATGTTTGTCAAAGGTCAAGTGTCTTTTGTCTTTCTTCTTTTACCCTTACAGCAACAGTACGTGTTCATCCATAGATGTTTAATGGATGTAATAGAGGAACGAGGCTTAGCACCAGTACCTATGATGAGTGGCAGCTTACCCTAAAGGGGGGCAGAATTACACCCCTCCATCTCTTATTCTTCCTGTTGCTCTGATCAACTCCTCAAAATTTCCTTTTCTTCTTCTTCTTTTCCCCAGTGAATTATAAAAGTTTTAACATCATTGTGATCTGCATTGAAACAGCTGTTCTTGAAACTTGCTCTTTCGCTTGAAGTATGGGTTAGAAATGTTGACATTACAGTGATGTGCATTTAAGAGTGACATAATTTGGCCAAATAGTTTGAATTATCATATTCCCACATTCAGAAAGCATACAAAATCTTTAAAATCCTCCGCCTCTTTCTCTTTCCTAGATCAGTTTTGAAGACCTTTCTCTCTCACATGAAACATAGGTTTCAAAAGTGCAAATCATAAACATTATTCAAGATTAATAGCAGAATACTTTAGACCATTTTATTTCCATAGATGCAAAGCACACACGTAGAGTGTTTTCTTTTCTTTCTCATTTATGTTTATAATGCAAATTACAGTTATTTACACCAACATACATTATATATGCAATTTTAAAAACTTGGTATTTTGAAGCTACTCTCATGGGAACTCTTTATGAAAGTTTTCCCCCCATTTTGTATTAAACGAATGGTTTAATATTTTGAGATTGTAATATAAGTTAGAAAAGTGTCTCGACTTTAGGTGTTTTGTGTTGAATATTTGTTTTGTCTGTTAGTATTGTTTGGTGTTTATTTATTTGGTGCAATATGATTTCCTAGGGTATGAAAAGCAGAACATAAAACTTTTTGTTTGCTGCTTTTGTGTGCTACTCTAGGAGACTGGTTCTCATTTCTCATGATAAAACTACATGCAAAGATTTTGTGGAAGGTATTGTGTTTATGTTTAGTTATGAGCACATTCTGTTCAGATGCATCATGTTTGTACACATTTTGTGAACTTGATCGACCTGTTAATTTATGTATCAGATCACTGTAATTTTCAATGGTATCTGTTAATCTGCAGTTTGTATGGTTATATGACACTACATTTTTTTCAGGGATACTATGCCAGCTTTCAGGTTAAGAGCCTGACACTTCCTAGTTAATATGCATATCACAAAAACTGCTGCATAGCCGAAAAAGGGTCTTATAGGGAAAGTCCACCCCAGAAGTTTGAAGTATGTTATGTAAAAAAGCAGTTCTTCTGAACATACATTGACTATGGACGTTAGAAAATGTGTAACTTTCAAGAAAATTGAAAAAATGTGAAATTTCATGTACAAAGTGAATGGAGAGCTGCTCGCATATGATGTCATCAGTGCTGCCAATATGCAGAGCCGAGAGTAATTTACTAGGAAATGTAAATGAGCGTAATTTTCTTATTCTTTGACCGATTTTGCTCATTTCTGTTTTAAAATACTGTTCAAATTTATCTCCTTTTATTGAAACAGTGAAACCTCTGGGGTGGACTTTCCCTTTAAAACTTATCAGAGCATGGAGAAACGAAATTTTGATACTGCACCTGTGCAATGTCTTTAAGTGTTTACTTTAATTCAGATCAATATTTATCTATGATAAAACAACTTTAAAAATGTTCAGTATATTTTAGTAAAAATATGCAGACTTGATTTTTTTTTTCAGTAGTTAGTCTCATACGAAATACATTTGTATGATTATTTTGGCTGTAATTAGAGCAAAAATTTTCTCATAGAAATGAGTTTCTCTCTCTCTACCTACCTATCTCCCTATTCCCTCTGTGTTACTATCTATACATCACTGTATCTGTAAATATCAGAAACATTCCAGTATTTCACATGATTTCTGGATTTGCTGCAAGGATTTTTTTTCTCTCTCTCTCTCGTTTGCAAGTTTCTTCTGAAAAGGCATAAGAAAATCAAACAGAAACTGTTTGCTTTCATCTTACTTGTTGCTATATTAATCATTAGCTTAACCCATAGAGGTACAGTGTCACCTTTAGGAGACGTTTTTGCAGTATCTGTTGGTCCAGAATGTTGGGCAGTACATATCATACATGAGCAGAAAGAGAAAAATGCACTGACAAATTTGAGCCCATTTCCATTGCTGTATGGTGTGGCATTCTCGAATTCAAGCAGCTTAAGTGTAACTAATCATTAACTCTTTAAATTGGCAATGCAGTGAATAATATATAATCACTATTTCTGTGTTCAAATTGGCAATTTCTGATTCAATTTTACAATCATATTTCATTTTGGTTTATGTTATATCCATATTTCTTTTTTTCAAGCTATGTAAACGTGGAAAAAAATAATTTGTATTGCCAATTTGAGGATTGAAGATGATTAATTTGGATCTCAAGAAAGCTCTGTACTGCTATGGGTTAACGAAATGGAGTGGTACGAAATGACGGTACAGAACGCAAACTGCATATTTTGCCCTACTTTGACAATAGGAAACAAGTGAGGTATCAACGAAATTTAGTTATTGATATTTTCATATTTTACCTTGTGTGCTCTTTTTCCTGGCCAAATTTTACACATGAACACTCATCCTGCAAAGAGATATGCTAAGCAAGACATCACGGTATTGCACTGACATCACTGTAAATGACGGATACAATTTGCTCTTTTGCAGGAAATGTCACTTTGTCACTTACTTCCTTTTGTGACAGTAGGGCAGTATTGCTGTCTATACTGTTTCTTTTCAGACCACTCCATTTTTGCCAAGCTACCTTTATATAGGTACCAGTCATAAATGATGATCTTCGTACATTTTAGATATAAATCACAATTTTGTGCTTTTCACTCATGTTGTAAAATATTCATTGATTCCAACAACAGTTTAGAAATCATTGTCCATAAAGACTGGCAACAATAAAATTCTTCATTATGTCAGTGTTCTGCTTGCCCCTCTATCAGTAATTAAAATTTGTCTGGTAAAAGTTTCCATGAGAAACTGGGCATGTAACCTTTATCAATGAAATATCCTTCAGAAAAAATAAGTTTCTTTCCTCTAATAAACCTGAAATATCCAATGGAATTTGATGAAGGTGTAACAAGATGGAGAATGTTAATGTATTGCCTAGATGTTTTGGTAGGAGGTTTTTTTTTATTACCATTGCATAGATGTTGTGTAATTTTGTGGTATATTGTTCAGTACTAAATATGCAAATTGCTCTTTTTATCTTTTATTCTGAATTATTGTACTACGTGTTCAAAATGGTTTTAATTGTGAACTTATTGTACATTACTAAATCATGACACAGTCATCAATCCACTTTAGCAAATGGATGATTTTCAATCATGTTTAATGTATTTTACATCAGTTAAGAATGCAAGAATTTTAAAGATGTGATTACAAATGAATTCATGCTTTGAAATGCTGAAGCAAAATAACATGCAATGTACTTTTTGAAAGAGAGATTTAAGAAGATATCTATTTTAATGTAAAAGAAAATGTAAAAGAATAACATAATAATTGTGAAATCTATCAAATCATATCACATGATTTTCTTAAAAGAAAATTCACAGTAATCATTAGAAAAATTCCTCTATATACAGTGTCAGATGAAATATCTGAAAATTGCTATGAGTTTCAGGTTAACCCATAGACTACTGAATGCTAAAAATCCCATAGACTTAATACAGGTGCCACCTTGTTCAAGCAGCTAAGAAAAGGGTCGGCTTACGGAACATAATGGTTACAAAACATAATGTAAATGCATTACTTTTTAGAGCTCATTTTTATGTATGCCTGTAAAATACAACAAATTTGAACTCTCAGTCTGACATTTGTATTTGTACTTATGAAGGCCAGTCTTGCCTTTTTTGTGATCGGTAACCTCATTAAAAAACCTTCTTGAAAAATAAAACATCTACAACTAGGTATAATTGTGTCTGTTTTCTGCTTCCTTGGAATTTTGCATGTATGAAAGAGAATAAAACTTTTTAGAAAAACATTTAGAGCATGCTGCCCTTCTTCAGCAAATGGAAGCAAGTGACATACCAACCAAACCTGAGTTATTAATGCTTTCATATTTTACATATATGTGCTCTTCTTCCAGACCAAATTTTATGCATAAACACTCATCCTGCTGAGAGATATGTTAGGTAAGACATAATGATTTTCCATCGGAGTCGGTACAAATGACATGGAAACATTTTACTCTTTTACAGAAAATGTCGCCTTTGTCACTTGCTCCCTTTTGCCTGAGTAGAGCAATGGGCTCGGCATGTTTCCTTACAAAATGCCCCCACCATAACATCAAAATAAAAACAAAGCAATGCCCCAAATTCACAAAGGAGGTTTAAATTAAAGGAGAATGCAACTTTGACATCAGTGTGCTTCCAGTGAATGAAGAAGAACAAGAAGAGTAAACAGTGAAAATTTGAGCAAAATCGGACATTCTGTTCAAAAGTTATGAACTTTGAAAGTTTAAGTTAATCCTTATTATAGGATCCTTAAATTGGCAACTTTGCCAGCATCTGTGATGTCATCGTGGACAACTTTCCATTCATTTTGTACACAGAATTCAACATTTTCTTTATTTTCAAGAGAAATAAAAATTCTTTTGATTTATTGTTTGAGTATGACATGGCTATATCCATTCTGCAAGCATATTGGGAAGAATTATATTGATTCCTGACCTGAAATTTCATATAAATCAATTTTTTTTAAAAATTATGTACAAAATGAATTGAGAGTTGTCCACGATGACATCACAGATGCTGGCAAAGTTGCCAACTCAAGGATCCTCATAATAGGGATTTACTGAAACTTTCAAAATTCATAACTCTTGAACCGATTGTCCGATTTTGCTCAAACTTTCACTGTTTACTCTTCTTGGTCATCTTTATTCACTAAGAGCACACTGATGCTTGGGTTGCATTCTCCTTTAAACCATGGTCCAAACAATAATTTATTATAAACCTCCACTGCCAACTATATAAACATAAAGCACATTACTTTTTTGCCCATTGGACAAGAGGTCATACATGTACTACACTTATGGAGGTTTAAACCATAGTTAAAATTCAAACCATGGTTTAAACTCTTTCATGAGTTGGGGCAAATGACATTTTGATAAATGAACGAAAAAGGCAATTCAAAATGATATCTTAAAAACTTGCATAATCATAAATTGAGGAAATCCTTTTTTCTTTTGCAGCATGGCATTTTGTGTGATGGTTTACAACCTTGAACATTAAAATACATTATAAACAAACAATAAATACAAAAGAAGTACATCTCTGGCTTAACAGTACTGTTGTCTGTTTGGCTTTTCAATCATATTTACAAAAGAGCAAATTTCTACAATCTTTTCCAATCTCATATGTCCATTCCATACTTTTTTTTCCTCCTGAATATGCTGCTTTCTGGGAATGAGTGCTCCAAGCACATTTGCATATACTTGCCAACTTGCTGTAGCTGGCAATAAAATTCAAACGTGGTCTATGAGCAAGGCAATTAACACTCTACATACATGTACTCTGCCTTGTTGGACCAGCACCTGCAGCATGACTCCCTACATAATGTCTTTTCTATATTACTGTAAACGCTGTTGTTTTCGAGCGATTAATTTTCCGTGCTGAGCGACCCAAAAACATATTCGCGGGTTCCTAAATTCGCACTGCACATACTTACTCAGAAAAGTGTGAGATTTGATTTGATATTTAAGTGCATGACAATCGTTTTTCTGCCCTAACTATGGCTCAAAATGGTCACATTTGAACATGAATGACCGGTGTGGCTCCATCTATTATTTCACACACATGCTGTCCATTCAAATGCATACAGCACACACAACTACACAAACGTAATCTGAACTGAATTGGATTCAAACAGCATTTCATCAGCTGAAGCGCAAATCAGCCTCTGTTAAAAACAAGCATAAGGAATTGTGCTAATATTTTCACGAGTTCTAGAATTCCCGTTTGCTGGAAATAGCACGAAATCTGCGAAAAATTAATGTACCACAAATATTTCTGCATTACAGTATGGAAAGTGCCTTGGTAGGGCAAGCACGTGCGATCAACCTGACCATATCACTGGCTAACCTGCCCAATCAGTAGTCATCTCTCCTTTCACTAGTGAGGAAAATGACATCATCTGCAAAATAATAAAAAAAGAAAGAACAAAATAAACAGTCATTACAGTCAGTGGACAGCTGGGTATGTGTACTGTAGTGAACCTATCAGAGTAGCAAGTCAAGGGGCCTGTAACACAAAAGTTTGCGATCGATCGCAAATTTAAAACAACCATTCTGATTGGTCCAAGGTCACCTTTTTGAACGAGATGCACATGAAACAGTGGTCTTGAGTGGCTGTTGCAACTCTGCGATTGATTGCAAATCTTTGTGTTGCAGGGCCCAGACCTAAGCAACAGTCTAACTTTAGAGTTCCTGTCTGACATTTTATATTCAGTTCAATCATTTACGAATTTGGAATGATTGTGATAATGGAAACGTGGGAGATGAATTTCACATTATAATGGATCATGCAAGATATAAAGTAGAAAGGAAGGCCCTATTTGATAAAATGAACACAATATTAGGAGGGTTAAAAAGACTTTTAGACAAGACAAAACAACTTGCAAAACTTATGAAATTAGAAGATGAAAATATCATTGATCAGTTCTCAAAGTATCCTGCAATGGTCATAAACATAAGAGGTGAATTCTGAAGGCCACATTAATTTTGTTTGTTTTGTTTTGTTTTGTATTAATGTCGAAAACAAACCCTTTCCTCGCACTGATTTCGTTTGTTATCAGTATATAATTTCTGTTTTATATCATTTAGTAATAATCATTATGTTTATGTATTGTACAACAAAAAGTTCAGGTACCAACCATGTGAATGACATTTTAAAATAAATACAAATACAATCATGGCAATAAGATAAAAAATTTCTGGCAGATATGTATCTTCTGGATATACCATATCATATTAGATCAAACAAGTCTTGATATATGATATTGATTTCATGTACTAAAGCTGTCTTTAACCCTCAGACAGGATAAGTCTGATATACCTTTGGCAAGGTTAACAAACATAAAAAGGATAACCTCACCTGCAATAACACTTGTCTGATATACCTTGATCCCATCATTGTTTGTGTATTCACTGTAGTCTAGCTTGCCTGTCACATATAACCTGTCACTTTATAAGGAAAAGCACACAAAAAAAGAAACAAAAATGTTATCATCTTCTGTAATGGCAGCAACAACAACAACAACAAAACTAATCAGAATAATAATGTACTCGACCCAATCATTGTTTGTTATTTTCACTGCTGCCCAACTGGACTGTTACATATAAATCACAAATATTTGGGCTGAACACCCTTGTTATTTTTTATTGTATTTTGAATATCAAGGTATTTGAAGAGCAATCCTTTTCAGGGGACAATTCTTCTATAATATTCTTCCAAACTAAATACCGAGAAAGCTCACCATTATCTTTCACCTTCTCAAGCTTCTCTTTAACCCATAAAGGTACAGTGTCTCCTTTAGGAGACGCTTTTGCAGTATCTGTTGGTCCAGAATGCTGGGCATTACACATTATACATGAGCAGAAAGAGAAAAATTCACTGAAAATTTGAGTCTATTTTCAATAAAGTAGAGTGTGGTGTTCTCGAATTAGAGCAATTTAATTGTAACTAATCATTAAACTCTCTAAATTGGCAACGCAGTGAATATTACATAATCACTCTTTCCATGTTCAAATTGGCAATTTTTTTTTTCAATTTTACAATTATAATTCATTTTGGTTCATGTTATATCCATATTCATTTTTTTCAAACTATGTAAGAGTGGAAAAAAAATAATCGTTGTTGCCAATTTGAGGATTGAAGATGATTAATTTTGACCTCAAGAAAGCTCTGTACTTCTATGGGTTAAGTGAGGAGCCCTGATAACATGTACTGATTTGAGTGTGACACTGGTACCTACCCCTTTTTGCAGTATGTATATACAGCATCCACAAGACCTGGCCTGAAGATACAGATACGATGCCAGCTGGTCTTCTGAATGAAATCCCCTGGGGAAAAAAAGAGGAAGATATCAGTCCACCATTTATTTATTTCTTATTTTGTAATAATAAGGATAAGAAAATGAAAAAACAAGGAATAGTCCTTACTCTTCATGTTCTGGACCATTAACATGATGAATGGTGGGCCTTTACCACAAAGACAACACTGAACCCTTCAAGCGATTACACAATGGTTGAAAATTTTTTGATATATGATACAGAACAGAATTCTAAAAACAATAACATTAAAAAAATTTTGATCTTTAATCGAAATAAAAGCATTTTGGCAAATTATTTGTGGCTTGGTCATGGTTGACCTCAGAATTTGAGTAGATACGATAAACTGTGCACTGCAGTTGATGCGCTAGACTGTACAATGTGTAATATACCTAGCCCGCATTTTCTAGAATTGCACGACAGGGTACCCACAATGACGTCATGGGGTCAACAGCAGTTGAAATTGGGACATCATGCAGGTGTCAAAAATAGGCTGAAATCTTACCATATTTTTGGTTATTGCTTGGCAACACGACTATTTTAGAACTTTAGGCAGAATATTTCCGGCTATTAAAAATATGCTCTTTTAAATGAAGGAACCGTGTTTCAGCATTGGATACACCCTTTAACAAATATCAATGCTAAACTTCAAATACCCGTTCCTTCTGGATCCTTGCTCCTGATGTTCTCACTCGTTGCTAAGGAGAATGAAGCCATGGGATGCTCGTCAGTCCCTCTCAGCTCCACGTCTCGCCCCACCCTCCCCAGGAGAGTAACTTGGTTGATGCCTGCATAGTGGGGAGGAGTACATTATTACATTACGCAAGGAAGACAGAACACGAGGCCACACCCTGAAACTGGAGAAGACATTTGCACACCTTGACATAAGAAATCTTTTCCTCAAATAGAGTAGTGGACGCATAGAATAGCCTACCAGAAAAAGTGGTTAATGCCTCATCCGTAAACGCTTACAAAAACAAACTAGACAACTATTGAAAAGATTACCAATACCATTCATATATGACCCCGAAAGTAACCAGTAAGCAGAACAATTCCACTCTCCACACACACATGCACCTTGACAAAGAACCACAAAAAAAAACTGAAGTACTGATCTGAAAGAACCCAGTCGATTGATGAACAGGCTCTTTCCTACTCACATCGATGGATTAAAGTAAAGTAAGAAAGTAAGAAAGGAGTAAGATTAAAAAGTAACAATACTGAAGGACATTTAGTTCAGTACGTCTGAGGTTCCATGTCACAACACAATACTGGAAAAAATGTGATTCCCATATTCTTATCAAAAGATACTGCATTAAACATAAATATTCTCAATAAAATTAATATAAAAACAACTAGTGAATAGACTAGTCAAAATAACCTGCACATGAATATGTGCATTTATGGCACTGAATGGCCATTCAATTCCACACATTGTGGTCTTGTTATCCTTTTACTTTTTTCACTCTCCTCAACTGCAAACCCTGAGAACGCCAGAATAAGTTGGGGGGGGGGGTACTATACTCCATACATCCTCATGACATTTTTTTCCAGGTGATTGATACCACTTCAAACTAAAATTATGTTGGAACTGCTCTGGGGTTGACAGAAAACGTATGTTACACTCAATCAAATTGTGTCGCAAAGATTAAGAGTGAGGAAATTCGAACTTCTATTGAATAACCATAGATCATCAACCATATACTGGTATATATTTAAAAATATTTCAGAGTTTTCAGACTAGATAATAGTAGACTTAGTACACTTACTCCTCTCAGCCTTTTGCTGCATTTGTCTGCATTGTCCAACCCTAACAGCATTGCTGCATACCTGAAATGAGAAGAGAGAGATGGGGGGGGGGGGGGGGGGGGAGTGGATAGAGAGATGTATCACAGAACCATAAACAAAAGATGCAAAGAGAGATCAATAAAACCAAAAGAAATATCAAAACTGATAATACAAGCAAGGACCATTTTCAATACGTTCTTTTGTTTTATCTCCTTAATATAAAACTAGATCAAGAATCTTCATGAAATTCTTTTTATATGAGAATGAGAAAACCATGGAATAGTCTAAGTAACAATATAGTTAATGCACCCAGTGTCCACAGCTTCGAAAACGGACTTGATAGATTCTGGAGAAATGAACCAGTAAAGTTTCACTTCAATGCTGACCCACCTGGTCATGATCCTGCCAACCTAAAAAGACGTCAGAATTTGGATCTGAATATAGAGGCTTGAGTCTGTGTTCAGAAGCATCCATAAGTATCCATAAGTATAAGTATGAAGATATGTGGACTGACAAGATGTTAATTTAACCCATTCGTGACAGGAATTATTTAAAGCCTAATTTGATCAGCTTTTATTCTTCAAATTGGCAACACCAACATTTTTATTTTATTGCTACATTTTTCTTATATAACGTCATGTGTCTGAAATGAATATAAATTGACAGAAATTATGATGAGAAGTCAAAAAGTTGCCAATTTGCAGGGGAAAATGGTGATTTTAAACTTTCCATCGCATTGCCAATCTAAGGATTTTAATGCTTATTTTCCTTTAAAAAATTTTCAGCATCAAACAACAAATACTGACGCAACCAAAATGGGCACAGTTTGTGTAGAATTTTCTGCTCTTTCTGCTCTTGTATTTGGTATGATTTTTAAGGGTCTGCATCAAAAGATATTAGGCCAAACCACAAAATGTGGACCTCTGTCATGAATGGGTTAAAAATTAATTTGGAAACCTGAAGGTGAACTACATACTTTCATTTCAAATTTTCTTACCTAATCAACATTACAATACCATTCTTCAAACCTGGTGTTCTTGGTGGCTTGAACAACATATTGAAATTATTGGAATTTAGTCAGTTTACCTTCAGAAGCTGTGATCTAAACATTCTGGAGGCTCAAGTAAGTAAAGTAAGAACATTCACTGCAAATCTGCAAAGTCAAAAGAGAAGAAAAACATGCAAATGTTAATACAATTACAAAGACATTTAAATCCTAAGTTAAAGAAGTGATCCGGGATTGATCAAGACCACCCGTAGGTCAAAATAGGTCAAAACGACGTTTTGAATAGCGAAACTATAATTGCCGACGTGAACGCGAAATACATTGACTTAGATCTTCTATAATAGAGAAGAAAAATTTGATTTTACGTACCAGCAATGTTCCTGAGCCTGAGGCTCTCCATTTTCCCCTTTCTGCTTTACTGATGAATGAACTGAAAATGGTGAATTTTAAGAAGAAAAACTGATGCTTATCAGACTTGTAGGTCGACAGCATTCTGTCGAGTAACCAACAGAAAAGCATGCTATGTAGTTTCGGTACAGAATTGTTACTTTTGCGGGATGAGGTCAATTCATTGACCGTGTACACAGGATGAGTGATCAAGGCCTGGTTTACAAACCAAAATTGACACATACTTAAACCAAACTGACACATACTTTAGTTTGGAGTCTTTGGATCCTTTCCCCTAACTAAGCACAAACCGTCCGTGCAGCAAAGGTCTTATTCATTAATAATAATAATCGCCAACGTCCAACGCAAAAGCACATCAACTAACACAAATGTAAGCATGTGGGTCATGGCTTCAATAAGATTTGCAAACCTTCCCTCTTACGTATATTTTCAATATTTCGACACGGTGGAAAGCACGAAAGCATCCATCACGAAACGGCGCCAAATTATAATAAACTATTACTCAAATTTGTCAATAATATGCTTCCTACGTATCATAATACAGATATAAATAAGCATTTGCACTTACAATCAGCCGGTAAATTGTCCTTAGCTTTACAACAAGCTTCTGCTTCTCGCCAGCTTCCTTACTCTGGACAGAGAGGGCGACAAAGTAGATTGCACGCAAAGGTACTATATAGGTCGGCATGTTTTGAATCTTTATTTTTGCCATACTCTTATAGTTAATCGAGAGGTATATTTGCTATTTTCATTGAATTACAGTAGCATGGCCATTTTCTAGTTGGTTTTCGGGGGGGGGGGGGGGGGAGGGGGTGGGCTAGCATAAATCATTTCTGTTTGTAAACCGTTTTCTGTTGTTGTTAATTGGTCCTATTTTTCTCATTTTCAGTAAAATAACCGTCATATTCTTAGTTCCAAAGTAACATGCCGGGGTAATATGCAGGGGCGGCGCCAGGGTAGGGGAGGGGCAAGATGACCCATAGATAAGTTCATTTACGTTTTGAATAAACTAGGGGCATCATAATAGTTTCATGGACAATCACCCTCTTTCCCCATGCCCTTCTTTCTTCCCCCTCGTTTTCCACTTCCTTTTCTCCTCTTTTATTTGTTTTTTTCTTTTTCGATCACTTGAAAAAATTTGGGAGGCTGTCGTCCCTTGCTTCCCTGTAGCGCCGCCCCCTCGCCATTAAAGAATGGGGAGGGGAATCAAAGCAAATAATTTGCCCAACTTGACCAAAAGCCAGCGAGTCTACCACCAGGGCTGGGGTCATTGGCGTAAATCCCGGGGGGATGGGGGATATACCCCCCCCCCCCCACTTTTTCGAGAGGGGGAATGGCGCGTACAAATATCCCCCTCCTCTTTCAAGGAGAAAATGATTTTTGTAATTAATGGGTAATTTTTTTCATAAATATGTCATAAGCGACGGTCATATAGTGGAATTTTCATTTCTCTTGCTTCATTAGAAAATAATGTTCTATCATAATGAGATGCCTCCCCCTTTTTTGTGCCAGTTATACCCCATAGGCTTGGCCTAGCTGCTACCACGCCCAGATGATATATAACATGTTTCCTTTCCATCATCCTTTTCGTTGACCATTTCTTACTCATCGCAGCAATAACAATTACGTAATTATTACATTTATTAGTCACTGCGTCATTTTGTCGAGAAAATGTAAATGTCTGAATTAAGTTTGCAATGTTTACATTCTAGGCATGGGCAGACGGACAATAAACATGGTTTATCATATTAATATCAATGTTACCCTAGTAATTACACGTAGAACCAGAATGAGGCAAAATAGAAAACAACAGTTCTGGGGTGGCCTGCAACTGTTTGGTCGCCCTGGAGTATAATCTAAGCTTATTTTCATGTGCCGGTTGAATAATCTTTTTTCCCCCCGTGAAACCGTTAATCACGTGACATGATAAAAAGACTATGATAGTTTGTTTCTGTCATGTTTCTTTTTGGCAAATGGTGTTTTATTGTCCATAATGTTTAAATACTGATTTTTGCATTCATTAACGACCTTCATAATAATTAAAATTCAGCAATTATATAGTTTAGAATCAGTAATCATTAATGACGCATTATAAAGCCGACCCCCCCCCCCCTCCTACCGTCCTTTGATTTAAAGGCAGAGTAAATAAACTATGATAACTTGCACGGGGGGGGGGGGGGCTGTGATGTTATTGTAAGAAATTATTTCATTTGGAGTTGCGTCCACTCAGTGGCCTATTCCACTCAAAATCAAAGTGGGATGTTGAGAGAAGAGTTTGAGTGCAGAAACCAATAAAGGCCACTTGAAAAAATTATATCTTCAAAGTAACACACCACTTTATGAAACCCCAAGTACCCAGAATCGAGTCTGTTTGTTTGTTTGCTCGTTTTTTTTTTCTTCTTCTTTTTCTAATACTTGAAAATCATAGGGGAAGGGGGGGGGGGGGAACCACTTTATGAAACCCCAATAAGTGAGGTATCTCCATTTTACACTTTACTCATTATGGATCAAGGAAAAAGTTTGAAATTATGATCTAACGTATCATGTATTTAAAAAATTATTTTCTTTATATGTTAGCAATTTCAACTGCAAATATCTCAAATTTACAAAAGGGGAGATATTGGTTTTTAAAAATCAAACTCGATTCTTCGTTTTTCGAACGTGGGTACAACTCCAAAATAAATTGATCCCTAATACGCCCCCCACAAAGTGGATTTCTACTCCTGTCAACTCACAGAGCATGCATGCATGCATGCAGTAGAAACCCCTACGCCAGTATACCTATCTTCTTAAAATATGAGCACCTCGTATCACCATCAGCATCATAATTTTTCCTCTGTAAAAGTTTATAATCCCATTTCTCTATGAATGCAGGTACCATGAGAAAGTGTTGACTACTTCCGAAGCTTATATAATTAGAAAATGAGGGTAGGATGAGTATGAGAATGGAGGAAATATATATATATCCTGGCAGTTCTACTTGCACTAATAATCGTTGTAATTTGTTTTTATTTAATGTTTTTTGTTTGTGTGAGCGTGTGTGTGTGTTGGGGGGGGGGGTGTGGCGGACGGGCTTCAAACACCTGATAGTAGCTATCGATTTGATATCCATGTGCTTATTGAATACAATGTTCACAAACGAAAAGTATATACTGCCCCCCCCCCCCCCGGGGGGGGGGGGGGGCAGTCAGTAATTATACATTCCTGAGCACACGCTTGATCAAACTGATACCCTTTTCGAGTCTTTTTTTTTCCCCCGAGTCTTTCTATGAAATTTACCGTCATGAATAAATGAATAAATCATAATTATTAGAATACATTGCATTCCATTTGTCAAATCGAATGAAAATAATTGTTGAATTATACATTATAAAGGCGACGGCATTATGCAGTTAACGATGAACAAAATTCTGCCAACCAAATTTGGGCATGCAAGAACACATTGACACCAGTGCATTCGAATATGAATAGAAGCAGAAGTTTAATGGTCATGATCAGATGGAAGATCAGCTGATAGAAGTTGAAGTGGCTACCCTGGGTTAAATAAGACGTTATTATGGTTATTATCATTACAAGTTCAAGAAGAAGAAGAAGAAGAAGAAGAAGAAGAAGAAGAAGAAGAAGAAGAAGAAGAAGAAGAAGAAGAAGAAAGAAGAAGAAGAAGAAGAAGAAGAAGAAGAAGAAGAAGAAGAAGAAGAAGAAGAAGAAGAAGAAGAAGAAGAAGAAGAAGAAGAAGAAGAAGAAGAAGAAACAGAAGAAGAAAAAGATACTATCCAACTCGCTTTATAGAACCGGATTCTCGTGAACCTCCTCTCTCGAACACTCAGCCGCATTGACAAGCCGACATTCCCTCACGAACATAATCATGATAATAACTGCAAGTTTTGTACAATTTTATTGTCCTCTTTTGTTCCCATCAAGGATATTTCCGTTACGAGCAAGCGATGTCAATCCGGTGATAGAGCACTTTTATAGATAGGTGGTAGGTGACTTGTATCAGGAAATTGCTGTATCATTATTCTAGTGTGGAACAGAAAATAATGAATAACTGTCATCTCATATCTATTTTTGTGAAATTACAAAAGATAAAGAAACCATTAACCCTAAACTGTAAAAAAAAAAAAAAAAAAAAAAAAACTGTAGAATTTACAATAAATTACTGGCAGCAGGGTTGCCAGTAATTTACTGTATTTAAAAAAATACAGTTATGTACTGATATTCTACGGTAAAACTGTGAACCCCCCCCCCCAGTAAAATAGAGTATTCAACTGTAAAATTAATGATACCATACTTTCATGCATCATTTTACGGAATTTACAGTAAATTAATGGCAACTCCGCAGCCAGTAATTTACTGAAAATTCCAACAGCAATTTTGAACAGTGTATGGGCCTATTTCATTTCAGTCTGCATGTACATGTTTATAATTACTGTTCGAAAGGCAAGATGAAATGCGAAATTATATAGAAAGATAGAGAGTGAGGGGGGGGGGGGGTGGAGAGAGCGAGGGGGAGGGGAGGGGGAGGGGAGAAGGGGGAGGTGGAGGTAGGAGTACAGTGACAGAGCAATTTCTCTTGCCTTGCTGAGCTGAATTGATAAATCAGTGTTGCCGACGCTGTTTATCAGTTTTGCCTACGATGGTGACTTCCATTATGCTCAGATTCTGGCCGAAGAAACATCGATTTTGTACAATTATATGCAAATAACAGGGTGAGGGTGAGAACCAACGCAATCCGGTTTCTCTCTATAAACAACGTCACAGATGCCGAGCTTGGCTGGACCCTTTGAAATTTCGTCATCCTTCAAACTAGCGATTACACCTTGGCACGCAATTCATGTAATAGTCGTATAATTGAGACCTTATAAGCGCATTACATTTTAACCCGCTCAAAGTCTTACTGAATGATTACAAAATAAAAGTATATTCAAGTAAAACAAAATTATTATAATTTATACTCATTGCGTTATTCCTTAATTATTAGCTTTGATAATTTTTTGTCCATTTGTATTGCAGAAAACAATGAAAGATGACATCATAATATGTAACGGGTTTTTGGATTAAGCCTAACTGAAATGCGTTGGGTATGCATATTCACAGCAACATATCGGCTTAAGTACACTCGAGGACACACCTCCATAATACTGCTTAGTGATTGGTCAATTTTGGGGGCTCGGCAGAGGCTCGCCCGATGGTGTGTCGCGTCATTATGGTAACTTGCCATCTGACGATGTGATGTATTGTAAATGAATACATCGTTGTTTACTGTAAAACCTGCGTTGAACGAAATAAGACTTCGGATGACCGATCGTCCCGATTCGCATTTTTGCTAATGACGGAGTAGAGTTTCTTCACTATTTCTGCCACAGGTAAGCTTCTTCATACTCGACTTCTTTACTCTAAATTTAACTGACACATTTTGTAATTAAGGGTTTGATTGAGGGCTCATTAAGAGCCTAATTAAAGCAGATGAGTTGGATCTTGATTCATGTTTACTGACCTTGCATTGCGCTGCGGACGTGGCGTTTTGGAGGACATTGGTTAAACAGAATAAAAGGAGTATTATTTCAGTAGATCTCGTCGAACATTTTTTCCTGATATACATTTTCCAAAATACATTGCTTAAATACATGTAGTTTAGCTGTAGTATGTTGGTAGTGTTGAATAGTGTGTGGTGAATGCTGTTCCATTTCCAAGTTGAGTGACTGTGCCCCATCCCAAAATATTTGAATCCTTATTTGTTGATTGTGCCTCTTTCCTGTCATAAAATCGGATTGGAAAGACATGATAAACTGCGACAGGATTTCGAAGATATGGCAGAATTATTAGTGTCAGGATGTGTAGACGTGCGCCATCAGAATGATATGTACTGGTACTGTACAACATAATGTCGCTCTAAAAATGGTTACATTTTCTATGATGTTGTCAATGGCAAAACCCACTGCGTAATAACTATTAGGGTTTAATAGTAGATTTATAACATTTATTCTCATTCATAGCATATCATTTGATAAATTGAATAAAAGTTGTATCGGATCTTATCATAAAACGGCGTCAAATATCACACCGAGAAGGTGACTTTCAGGATAGTGCGAATGCACAGTAAAGTCTGTTGTGGGTGGTTTCCTATGGGCGTCGTCGCAATATCAATAGTCCGAATAGTGGATCCATGCATGCACTCGACATTATAATCTCTTTTCATCACTACTCTCGGACTGCGAGCAAACAGCGAAGATTAATCTTCTCTTTTTAAGGGGTGGAAGTTCCCCAAAATACAAAATGTACATGGGCTTGTTCATTGTTATGCCTTTTGTATCCAGCGGAGATATCGACTTTGAAGCGTGACAATTCAGAAATTTAGGGAAAGAATCACCAACTGGAATGTAAAGTATGGTACTATTGTTTAAAAAGGAGGGAAAAGGAAACATCGACTACTACATATAATATATTGTACAGATATTCTGCTGTACTACAGATAACATAATCTACAGTTCTACGTGTAATCATTAGAAATTCGGTCGTATAATCCTGCTTTATCCAAGTGCACTGTATACCAGAAGTTTGAGCATTTTTGCACGTTTTGCGACATGACGGTTACATTTTCATGAAAAGAACTTGAGAAGGAGAGGGAGGAAGGAGAACGACTGATAGATAGGTAAGAGGGAGGGAGAGAGGGAGAGAGAGAGAGAGAGAGAAAGAGAGAAAGAAAGAGAAAGTCGTGTAATCCTTCATGGAGAAATTAATATGATTCATGTGACCTGGCATGTATATCCTTTGTACAGAATACGATGATTTGCCTGCAAAAATAAGAAAAATGAGGGAAAGAAATGAACAAACAGCAACTTTGTGTTGACATGCACCTGTGTTGAAATTCATTGCTACTAAAGGCTTCTGTCAAGCTTTTTTTTGTTGTTGTTGTTGAAATGTTAATCCTGTAATTGTGTCAGGATTTCATTTCAGTAAATTTGGAATTGAACTGAACTGTATGAATTAAGTCTGATTCAAATACTCATGACGTGTGCCATTTGTCTCATCGATTTTGTGTACTTTGTTATCCTTCCTTCGAAGTGTACATTGAAAATGTATGATCACACACGCACGGTGAGCTATAGTAGTTCGTACGTCAATATTTAGCGCTAATCAGTAAATGCGGTCGACAGTACACGATAGGGGTAGATTCCATACCTCTGTCCGATTACCAGATCAATGTGATCCAGTTTTCAGGCTAGGTACATTATATGTAGGAAATTGTCTTGTGCTGGAGAATTGACCCTAGAGATACAATATTTCACCCATCCAGTACCACATCCAATGATCCCATAAATTGAGGGCGAACAAGTATAGTGCGTGCTACTCTCTTTTAAGGGTGAATTTCAGAAAAGAGTGAATTTAGAGTGAATTAAGAGTAAAAATTGTGACATTCACTCTTTATTCACTCTTTAAAGGGTGACCACAGTGATCACTCAAAATTTTTGAGCGATCACTGAGATCACCCCTAAACGAGTGAATTTACTCTTAATTCACTCTAAATGCACTCTTTTCTTAAATTCACCCCTAACAGAGTGAATGCGTTCACTTATTTTTTTAAAGAGAGTACATTTTGTACCATATTATGCATGCCTTTGCGAGAATTTAAGGCTCTGTAGATTAAAGTGACTTTGAAAAGCTCGGTAATTAAAAAAAAAAAGAACTAAACTGAAACGGACATTTTGATAATGATCGAATGAAACAGTTTTCCGGAAATTTTTTGGAAAAAAGAATAAGCGCATCGAATATGAGCAACTGTTTTAATACATCTGATCCTCTTAAACACATTATTGCTGTTAGAACTTTACTTGTCGATGAAAAGGTTCAATAAGTGCGGCCCAGTTTTGTCTTCATGGTAACCAAATAAATAACCCTACGCAGAGAATTTTACAATATAGGCCTACCACACGCTATCCAGGGGAAGGGTGGGGGGTAATCCCCTCACCTTTGACGCACCCCAACAATGGAAGATAAAAATCGACCCATGAATGTACTGGGGAAAAAAAATCCATTATCATCTCTTTGTCATTCAACGAATAACAGCACCCTACCTGTAATTTTGTTGATTCTATCAATCAATCTATTTATAGAGCTGTATGCGTGGAAAGATGTGCTGAAAAATAGTACATGTACCTGCAGAATTAAAAGTGGAAGTCATAAGAAAGAAATGCTAACAATATTTTATCTTGTGATTAAAGCAGTTTGGGTGGTGGCAACCTGCATGTGACAGGCATTTGCGCTATACCGGTATATGATTTCGAAGCTGGATTGATTGCTGTGGCGATGATTGGGGGTGGGGGGGGGGGGGGGGGGGGTGGGGGATGCTTTGCGAATGATATTACTGAAATTTATTATTTATGATAGAGAATAATGACAAAACATTAATGCTGCCAGAATTTCTCTGGTAATGAACAAACAAAATCGGATCTCGACATAGTCTAAACATTTATATTTGATTTTCAAAGACAATTTCAAATGTCGATTGAGCAATATTTAGCAAACAATCACACATTGCCTTTCTGACGATCATAGCTTTTCTTTTGTCCCGTCCAAACCTGGGGAATTTTCGTTGTGAAATGATGAAATCGCCCTTCAATATTATATTGATTTGTGCTTCTTATTTCAGTGTTGTACGTATGTTGGCCTAGTCTAGAATCTGGACTCTTTTTATGAAGTTTTTATATTCCCCGAAACAGCTGCTAAACTCACTGTACGCGTCAAGTCGAGTGATGGCGCGATCCCGAGAACTATGGAGAACCTGTCCGCCCGGACGGACAGGTTCTCGGGATCGCGCCATCACTCGACTTGACGCGTACAGTGAGTATAGCAGCTGTTTCGGGGAATATCAAAACTTCATAAAAAGAGTCCAGATTATAGACTAATGTTGGCCCTGTTTTCGCAGCCCACGGGCTCGGGCCCACGGGGTACGTCTGCAGTGAACCTGATCAAGGCTGCCACCATTGACATGACTGATGAACAACACATCCTTTTTCTCATGATAAACATGATGCTGGTGTCATGTCGGCACGTGCCCGGTCATGTGCGCAGTTCGCTGGCGTAGTGTGCCTGGGGCAAGCAGGCACTGGGAGCCGGGAGGGGTGGTGAACAGGTAACATCATAGGGAATAGGATGACCTTGTCAATGAGCATGATGGGTGAAGGATGGGCGAGTTTTGTCCGATTTTTTTTCCCAGTTTGCTTCCTCCTACCCTCTCTCTCTTTATTTTATCCTACGGGGGGGGGGGGGGGGGGCAAGATTGACAAAAAAATTAAGGTCAATCATACTGCACATGCCAACCCCCTGGGCATATCATCAGATCATCCCGGTGTGTAAGCCAGAAAGAAACAAGACTTTATGCTTGTTATGAAAGGCGATAGAGGCCTACAAGGAGCTGGAGCGTTCGACGTTGACCTGATTTCTTTCTCTGTGTGTCAATATCAAGGTGAACTTGACAAATATTATTGGTTCTAGTCTATAAGCGGTCAAACTCAATTATAAATGACAATGGAAAGAAATTCGCAATTGAAAATGAATTAGATGTAATATAATTGGAGAAATGTAACTACCACAGGCTACACAAAATTTAAAAATGAATTTCATGATTTTCTTTTTTTTTTCCAGAAGACGATATGATTTCATGACCATCACCCAAAATAAGATCTCTATAGCTCTCTCCTCCCTCTCTCTCTTTCTCGATCTCCGACGTATATTTTTGAAAAATATCCTGTGCATATGTATATATCTGTTATTTAGATTCAAAGACACAACAAATAGGTCTACTTTGTCAAGGTCCTCGGAAACATCTTGAATATACATCTTGTGTAAACATCAGTGAGCTATGAAAAAAAGAAAAGGATATTATTGTTCACAGTTTGCGCATTCCTTGACCTCACTTCTGGGGAGCGTTTCATGAAGAGTTTTGTCGGTGATTTTCACTGACTAATTTGCTTTCAGCCAATCAGATGCGAGGATTTTCAGTAGCTTATAACATTTGTCGGTGATTTTCACCGACAAAACTCTTCATGAAACGCTCCCCTGTTTTTCTGTAATTGAATCTGAAAGATACCTCAAAGACGGACAGAAGAAAAGCTAAAGGTTTATAACATCATCAACCATCAACGAAGAATACATCAACCCCAGAATGTGTGGGCCATTTTCTCTCTCTCTCTCTCTCTCTCTTTTAATTACTTTTAATTATTAGGCAAGGAGGAGTGGTAAGTTACGGTAAGGGTGGAGAAAAAGGGGGTGCGAAGTGGGTGCAACTTATGAAAATTCTGTTTAATCTTTTAAAAGACACACCTCCCTGTGCTGCAGAGAGCGGTTTATTTAACTATATAGATAAAGAGTACATAAAGAGTGAATATCACAATTTTTACTCTTAATTCACTCTTAATTCACTCTCTTCTGAAATTCACCCCTAACAGAGTGAACGCGTCCACTCTTGTTTCTTATTTTCTATTTTTTAGAGAGTACAGAGTGTAAGTTGAAAATATCATCTTGCGATGGAATGCCGAGCAATCTCGACTAATGAGCTATAGTTATTGTATAGCCCATAAAATAATGCATTCGGACTTCGGAGGACTTTGAGAAAAGAGGTATACTAGCAATTATAGCATATTCTCTTCTCGGAAATATCAGCTATAGACTTGCACGTAGGCCAACAATGTACAAGTACTCTGAATTATTACAGCTCTATCTGTCCAGCGATTACAGGTTCTGGCTTCTTCACCTCTGGTATATCTTTCGGGGAAACTAATGTGTCCGGTATGCATGCATCTCATTGCATGACGTCACTCGTCCGTGACGTATGAGTTATACGGCGCAATGTGTAATGAGGTGCTCGTTTACATTCTTTTGGACAGTCAGGTGGGATGACATTGATTGAGATGGATCTATCTCCTCGGGCAATTGAGGAAGAGATTGGATTGAGATGAATGGATGGAGAGATGGTGGGGGAGGGGGTAGTATGGGGCATAGACAGTGGCGGCACAGGATTGTTAAAGTGGGGGGGGGGCAAATGGAGGGCAAAAGAAAATGTTGGGGGGGGGCAGGGACAGTTAATTTTTTTTTGCGTGCATGGAAAAATCGAAGCGCGAGTTTTAGTCGCTAGCGTAAATCCACTTTGAGGAGGGGGGGGATAATTGAATTTTTGGACTATTTTTTTTTCCTTTTACACACATTTTAATATCAATTTTGCGAGCGAGCGAACAAAAAATAACCGCTTTTTTGGTTTTTAATCGCATTTTCGAATAAATATTCTGAAATATGACGAGCGAGCGAAGCGAGCGAGCCAAAAATGGCTACTTTTCTTGTTTTTAATCGTGAATCGCATTTTAGAAAAAGAAATTTAAAAATATGACGAGCGAGCGAAGCGAGCGAGCCAAAAATAACCACTTTTTTGGTTTTCAATCAAAGTTTTGAAGAGCGGAAAATGGTATTTTAGAGCACTTCACAGCTTGAATATGATGCTTATGACAACATCTACTTATTTACAAATTACTGTATAATTTTTCTTCTCAGTCCTCAAAATTTTCGGGGGGGGGGGGGCAACTGGGGGGGGGGGAGGGCAAAGCTTCTGAGTGGGTGGGCAAACGCCCCCCCATGCCCCCCCCCCCCCTTGGTGCCGCCACTGGGCATAGACAAGATAGACAAGACAGACAAGAGAGGTAAAGAGATAGATAAACCCGCGGGTGGGGGCAGTCAAATTGCTGTACAGTGCACACATGCACGCTCGGGTGCCAAAAAGGCCAAAAGCAGGAAAAAGGAGTGTTTTTTTTTTTTAAAGTTTGTAAATACGCATTTAGGGTATTGTTCTCGTTCTGAAAACAAAAAAAGAGACAGAGGCCTTGATTAGGGCATTATGTTCGAGGAGGTAAGACTCGTTTAGGGATACATTTTTTTCGACAAAATGCTCGAAAAAGAAAATAGAAAAGGATGTGATTTTTACCACTCACTAAATCTAGTTTAGGGTGGTTTTGGAAAACTCGTGGTCACACGTGTGTATACGAATATACTGACCCCCCCCCCCCCGGTTGGTAAGATGGTAGATGGCAAAAGAGAGAGAGAGAGAGAGAGAGAGAGAGAGAGAGAGACAGACAGACAGAGGGGGTGGGGGCAGCGTAGACATGCAAGATATGATTGAGAGGTATAGTGAGGGGTGAGGTTATACTGTGAATGGAAAGGGAGGAATTCAAATAGAGAGAAAGATTAGAGAGAGAGAAAGAGAGAGAGAGAAAGAGGAAGAGAGAGAAAGAGGAAGAGATAAGATAGAGAGAGAGAGAGAAAGAGGAAGAGAGAGAAAGAGGAAGATAAAAGATAGATAGAGAGAGAGAGAGAGAGAGAGATAGAAATCAAGACACAGAAAGAGATCCTTGTCAGATAATAAATTTGATAAAAGTGAGGACAGTCAATTATTATTTTTATTAGAAATTCCCTTGATGACAAAACAGGGTACAGCTGAGTGGGAGAATTACTTACGTGTAAGTAAGATACGAATCTGAACAAAAACAATTTGTTCAGATTCGAGTTTGTTGTTGCACACGATGAAGTAGGCGGATTGCAGAGAAATGACAGAGATAATTTAGACAAGGGAAACAGAAGTGAAAGCAAAGAATTGAATAAGGAAGACTGAAATTCTATAGACCAATTTCACAACGCAAGAGGGCAGCAGACTGTTCGACACAGTTCGACATACTGCGGTGGGCGCTCCAACTTTTATAGTACACATGTCAATAGCGCGTTATGTACATTCGTTCGATTTTTTGTCTATTTTGACCAATATATGCAGATTTCTTTTAATATTTGCAATGAGAAATTGTCAGGGAAGTTCAGGTCGCAGCTGTGCGGTGCTCGAATGCCACAAGAATTGGAGAAAGTTTAAAAATTGGAAGCTAACTGAGTGCGAAATTCATTCGCTTTTGACTCATGAAGCCTGTTTGTGTGAGAAGCCGTACTCCCTACACAGGTTTCCGTAAGCAATGCGAAGGAATCCGTCGCCAGTGGGTAAAAACATCAACAGAAAGGACTTTGAAGTCAAGAAACATTATCATTATGTACTTTGGTGTAAAATTTAATGAGTGAAAACATGACTTTGTAAAAAGGGTAAGATTGAGGGCTCCCGTTTACTACGGCTTCTATGCTGCAATCGAACTTATACACAAAACTTAGTTGAAAAACTACCGAAAGTACAAAAATACAGCGTACCTTCATCTGTCAGATATGGCCATTGTCTTACCTCATGCACCCATGTATCCATGCTTTATTTTATTGATCTAAACACAACAAAAAAAGTAACTTCACCCCTAAGGAAAATGCTGTAACTTTTTAACGAAGAGGTTTTGAGGAAAATGATTTTGCAGAAATGTTCCTACACTTATTGACCAGCTTCTATGTAAAAATGAGATTGATACGTTGAGTCATGGATGAGTGAGCATACCACTTAAAGGCAGAAATGTCACTTTTCAAAAGTCACAAGAGTCATTTATGAGGGTCTGTGAAACAAGATTTTGGCAAATTCTGTTTCTGGTGTCTGTTTAAGTGCTGTTGTTGTTTTATTATTCAATGTTTGATCGACTCACACCTATCCTGACACCTTTCACGCTCTTTCACGTTTGGGTGAGCACAGTTTTAGGGGGGAAATGGCAATGTTCAATCCTCCTAAAATTGCAAAATCCATTAAATTTATTGCAAGAATTGACATGTAATATTGTTACTAACAAGTATCATCACGTGTTGTAGGAAGATCAGAGGAAGCATTGGTGTCATGGTTGAGTGAGCACACTTTAAAGATGAAGCAAGAAATGCCAAAATTCCTGTGAATATGGCATTAATGCATATGCACAATTCAATTTCAGCTCTGTATGTGTAAAAATGTGTTGCCAAGCCCCCACCCCCAAGTAAGGTTTAGAGTAATTCAAAATTTAAATGAGAACCGACCCTACACAGCCATAATGAGTGGGTTCGTAAGTGGCATATATTGCCCTTTCTAAGAAAAAAAAAAGAAGGGGGGGGGGGCTAAAGTGGAACTGTGTCCAAATTTGATAGGAATTGATATGCCTTGTGAATTGTTAAGGGTAGCAACTTTCAAATCCTTACAAAAGTAATATGGGTATATTTCATTATATTCTTTTTAAATCTCCATATGTAGGCCTACCTACTCAAGCGTGACATCATTAAAACTGTTTATTTAACAGTATAACACACGTTCAGCAAGATAACTGATATTCAATTTTCATTCACCTGAAGTAATGTCATGCTTGTCATGCAGTTGACTTTCCCCATTTCCCGTTGATATCGTGTTCACTCAACCATGCAATTTCGAGCAAAATATCAGAATAGGTTTTAGAAAGTTGATGGCGTTATACACATACAGAGCTGAAATTGAATTGTGCATATGCATTAATGCCATATTCACAGGAATTTTGGCATTTCTTGCTTCATCTTTAAGTGTGCTCACTCAACCATGACACCAATGCTTCCTCTGATCTTCCTACAACACGTGATGATACTTGTTAGTAACAATATTTCATGTCAATTCTTGCAATAAATTTAATGGATTTTGCAATTTTAGGAGGATTGAACATTGCCATTTCCCCCCTAAAACTGTGCTCACCCAACCGTGAAAAAGCGTGAAAGGTGTCAGGATAGGTGTGAGTCGATCAAACATTGAATAATAAAACAACAACAGCACTTAAACAGACACCAGAAACAGAATTTGCCAAAATCTTGTTTCACAGACCCTCATAAATGACTCTTGTGACTTTTGAAAAGTGACATTTTTGCCTTTAATGTATGCTCACTCATCCATGACTCGACGTATCAATCTCATTTTTACACAGAAGCTGGTCAATAAGTGTAGGAACATTTCTGCCAAATCATTTTCCTCAAAACCTCTTCGTTAAAAAGTTGCAGCATTTTCCTTAGGGGTGAAGTTACTTTTTTGTTGTGTTTAGAATAAAGTAAATGGAACAATATTAGGGCATATCTCATATCTTACATTCATTTTGTACACAGAGCCAATCGCGGTCAGCGCGCTTGCCCACCGCAGCAATGGCGTCGCCGATAGAGGGCCAAATACATAAACCGGAGGTGAAATTGGTCTATAGGCTGAATATGGAAATTTGAAAAAATAAGAGCTATGAACAAAGTGTATTCAGCCTATTCGAGATAATGTTTTCCCGTTCTCCCGATGGTAAATATAACATACACGTAGAATGTCTTTCTTTAGACCCTGGGTGCCAAGATCATGAGGAAAACTATGAACACACTTGTTGAAACGCAGGACAGACCTGGGGAGCGTTTCATGAAGAGTTTCTCAGTGAAAATCACCGACAAATGTTATAAGCTACTGAAAATCCTTGCATCTGATTGGCTGAAAGCAAATTAGTCAGTGAAAAATCACCGACAAAACTCTTCATGAAATGCTCCCCTGTTCTCAATCGGAAAACTTTTGGGGAGATGAAAATACAACATTCCACACGAGATTATTCCAACTTTTTTTTGAAATATTGATTGCGTATTGGCGTGGAAATGAGAGAGCAGAGAGGGTACATTTGATATCAAGGTGCCTTATATGCCTTTTGTAGCGTGAAATTGTCACTCTCAGTAAACTTTCATTTATACAAAACAAACAATCCCCGGGACAATCTCATTCTTCTAAGTTCATGGTATTGATTATTGTGAGATGTTGTTAACAGGAGAATATGTCTTGATGTGGGAGTATTTGCATGTGATTACTGTAATAAGTTAATTCTGAAAAAAGGGGGTATCTAACCTTATTCAGCGTGCATCGGGAGAATTAAAATGAAAGAAAAAAGAATGGCAAAGAGCGAAGGAGATTTTGCGAAAACAAGGAATGGGGATTTACAGAGAATTTTTAACACAAGGCAAGATAAACCTTCAGTCTCTTCTTTGTTCCGGAAGAAACCTACAAAAATTTGTCCGCACGAAATCCCTTTGAAAAAAAAAGAAGAAAGAAAGAAATCAATTCGTCAAAACAGGAAAAGGGGAAAGCGCATGCATAGGCAAGACCCGTTGTAAACAAAGTGAAGGTTTACCGCTGACATGTTTAGCATACAATGGCAATGAGCTTGCGCAGTCAAAACACGTGCGAGGCCTCATGATAAGCCCTGTTTGTCTCTGCCAATCAGAAACGCAGAACGCGACTACGCCCATTCAAGCTCTCTGGCATAGGTGTTAAAGTGCTTGTCCGGTATTTGATTGAAGAAATGCACCACGTAGACAACATGTTCTACTATTTTGTTTCATACGTTAAGAGTCTGAACATTTATCTAATGCTTGTGTTAATATTTTGCATTGACAAATGAATTGTTTGATATCATTATACCGTAAGTAGGTTGAGAAACAGATACAGAAAAAAAAAAGTACGACCATTTTCATTTGTGATTTTTTTTGTTGTAATCGCAGTAGCAAAAAATTAACTTAAGATGGATGGCAATTATGATAATATTCACAACAAATGAACTTATTTTCAGCTATCCAACCTTTTTTAAGGGGGTACAAAAAGAATTATTTATTGTTTTATAATGCAAATATATGCTCTCTGTCTGGAAACCAAACAGGCAAAATGTGATACATGTATTAAATTGCAATGTGCCTTTTATAGTCAGGGTGGGGATTTTCTGCCCTGTATACGGCCCGGGCCTTTATCTCGCTTTGGCTAGCTGTTCTGTCAAGTCTTTTTTTTTTTTTAACAATCCCAACCAAATTATTTATTTCATGAAATGGAATCGTGTTATTCTTTAGCAAACACTCAATAATTTTTATGTGTTTCCAAATTTAACATTCTTTTGAAAAAGTCTATTTTTTTACATACCCGAAGCATCACTTTAAATTTTGTTACAAGGTGACTTTCAGGTACCAGCTGATTGTGAAGTCAGAGCGAGTGCGTCATAAAATAGACTGCTTGCCAGTCGCCTACAAATGATGTGTTAATTGTTTCATTGGATATATAAAATAAAGTACATTACTCAGTTTTTTATTTACTAAAAACAAAATGATGTTATTTTTAAATCTGTAAATAACACTTGCAAATATTATTGGTTAATTCTGCTGGCTAAAGATTTATCTCTGACTGATAAAATTCTAATGACGCTTGTTGTCATTATTGCACTTGGCCAACGAAATTCATTGCGAATCGATGTCGATGACTTGCGAGGGTCTAATTTAAATAAATGCATCACAGGGCCTCATTTTCTTTTACAAATTTCACTTTGATTGTAAGTATATTCTACTTCATTGTTCTATACTTGTTGAAAATGTAATATTTTCTGCTTATACTGATATGATGTGATTTGTTTTGCGGAGAGAGTCGTTTACATTGTCGTAACAACACAGCCATGACAGCTGCAGGCTGTGCAGCCTGTGCGAGGCCCAGTGGCAGTTGCGAAGCCTGTGCTGTCTCGCGGCGGTGTTTCTGGGAAGTCCAAGGACCAAGCGACGCGGCCGCGGGGCTCATAAAGCAAGTCTGGTTTTCCTATAACGTTAATTGGAGGAAATTTTTACCGGAGTAGACCTGGTAGACCAGAAGAATCTCTGTATAGCGCCTGGTGCACAGGACACAAGTTCGTCGATGCACCACCACTTACCACAACAACAACAACAACAACAACAGCAGCAGCAGCAACAACAACAACAACAACAACGACAACAACAACAACAACAACAACAACAACAACAACAACAACAACAACAACAACAACAACAACATCCTATAACGTTAAATGTCATGGCAAAATGACAAGAAATGTCTGAAATCACCAATTCAAATATAAATGATATTCTCATAGTCGGGTTAAATGTCACTGTAATGTTTGGTGTAGATATTTATGTTCCTTTTAAAAAATTTTTTTTTAGGTAGGGGCCCTATTACTTCATTAAATAATTTAGTAATATCCTTTTAATTTTTCAACAAATTCCAGTGCAACTGCAAGGTTTTAAAGAAAATCCCAAGATACAGAATAAAAGAGAACTAGATAAGTAATGTACCTGTGTATGTCTATGTGGAATTCAGACTGGCCAAATGTTTTGGTACTTGGCTGACCAGTCTGGCTCCTCTGGCCAAGAAGTTGCCCTCAACCTCAGATCTATTAAACTTGGAAAATATTCGCTTGATGAATTTTTGTATTTCCATTTGAAACTCTTCTCTTCAACTTTTACAGCATGGAAAGGCAGTCTGCGTTTGCATATGTATGATCATTGTATCTAATACCTACCAGTCATATTACCGACCTCTCCATAAAACATTGTATATTTTCGGAATTACGAGGACGTGTATCGCAGGGTCATCATTTCTGACATATTGATCTAATTGCGCTTGTCACCTGGAGCAACAGGCGTATCATGCGCTATCGGTCGCTTAGTTAGAGAAAGCTTAGTGCGCGCACAGCTAACTGCAGTTGTTTACTTCAACATCCCGCCTTTGTGTGCGACGATACCGTGATGTATAATCAGAATACACTGTACATGTATATTTAAGGTAAATCTCTGAAAATTCATTGTCCAGACACTTTTTAATGACAAAGATAATGTGGATTTTGTAAGTTTTCAAAGATGTTTAGGGTCTACTTTGGGCATCTACACTGCGTCTTAACTACGTAATCTCCATAGGCGCGTCCACAAATTGTGCAGTTTTTACACGGAAAGCAGGAGATAAAAAATGTCTACCATGGAAAAATACCTTTAAGATGACATTTTCGAAGTTAAAATCTGTAAACTATACAAATGTTAGTAATCAATAATATTTCCAGCATCATTTAGAATTGTACATGTGTTTGATTTCAAATATGGCTCATTTTTATCTAAATTTTGAATCAATTGCATTGACAAATCGTAAGGTTGGTAAATAATAAGACACCATCTTTTTTTGTTAAAAAATTTGCAAGGCTTTATTGTTCTGATGGCCTTTGCAAATTAGCATAGATTCATGACTTCAAAGTCAGTGGACTTTATTAACCCATTCGTGACAGAGGTCCACATTTTGTGCTTTGACCTAATAACTTTTGATGCAGAGCCCTAAAAATCATACCAAATACATGAGCAGAAAGCAAAAAATTCTACACTTACTGTGCCCATTTTTGTTGCATCAATATTTGTTGTTTGATGCCGAAATTTTTTTAAAGGAAAATAAGCATTAAAATCCTTAAATTGGCAATGTGATGAAAATGTTAAAATTACTGTTTTTCCCTGCAAATTGGCAACTTTATGACTTCTCATCATACATGTACATTCTGTCAATTTATATTTATTTCAGATACATGATGTTTTATAAGAAAAATGTAGCAATAAAAGAAAAATGTTGGTGTTGCCAATTTGAAGAATAAAAGCTGATCAAATTAGACTTTAAATAATTCCTGTCACGAATGGGTTAAGCAATATTTTCTCTATATGTCAGTAACATTTTGAGACATTTTATTGAGAATCTTTTCTGTGGTGGGATGGGAAACTGTTAAGTGGTCGGTAATAGGTACAGGCATCATACAAGCTGTTTGTCAGTAACATTATTTGCATTAAGGGCCATGTGTGATGCCTTTACCGTGAGATTGAGATCAGATGAGATAAAACATGAAGAAATAAACTCAAATGTCGAAAAATAGCAAATGTGTCACTGTTTGCAAGGTGGTGGGGGAGGGGGGGGGGTGGAAGATTACATGGTGTTTAGCCTAAAAAATGTTTCACTTTGCATTGCACTAATAACAGCTAGTACAGCCTACACGCAAATATTACATGTACCCATGCAATACAGGTGTAGGGTTGTAAAATGATAAAGTTCATGCAGCAAACATAACATTCAGCAGCAAACAATCAGTCTCAAACGTAAGAGCATCAAAACTTAACAGGAACTCAGGAACGAAAATCATGATGAAGGAGTCTGGTAGTTGTAGTCTCCATCTGTCTGTGTGTGTCTTTAATCTGTCCTTATTACACATAAAAATGCTCTTTTATACATAAGGCTGCTTGGCCCACATCAAATTTGTAACCAAAGAAACATAACATACCGGTAATAAATATTCAAACTACTAAACCAATGAACATAGAGAAAATGGAAGGATCCAACTAAAATGTAACAACCTAATTCAACAACAGAACCAATCAGAAAATAACTAGGATGAAGATGAGTCAGTGACTGGGTGATTATGTAATGAAGAATGTTCAACAAAAGAACCAGATGTGTGGATGGAATGAATGGGCACATCTGAATAGGAAAGGAATGAAGGTGACGAGAGAAGTAGGGCAGAGGCTGATGAGGAGAATGGCAACATAACATCTATTGAAACTTGAACTTAAATGAACTAATTCCAACTGAAGAACAGAAAAGGAATGTAAACAAGGAGAAACCAAAATGACAAAATAGGCACCCTACACAGGCGTGTGAGGAAACTGTCCAGCGAATGAAAGATACTAGAATGGTACAAATGCTGTCATTGACAGGAAGGGTTAACCCATTTGTTACAGGAATTATTTAAAGCCTAATTTGATCAGCTTTTATTCTTCAAATTGGCAACACCAACATTTCATTTTATTGCTACATTTTTCTTAAAAAACGTCATGTATCTGAAATAAATATAAATTGACTGAATGTATAATGAAAGTCATAAAGTTGCCAATTTGCAGGGAAAAAAGGTAAATTTAACATTTTCATTGCATTGCCAATTTAAGGATTTTAATGCTTATTTTCCTTTTAAAAAATTTCAGCATCAAACAGCAAATATTGATGTAGAATTTTTTGCTCTTTCTGCTCATGTATTTGGTATGATTTTTAGGGCTTTGCATCAAAAGATATTAGGCCAAACCACAAAATGTGGACCCTCTGTCATGAATGGGTTAAATCAGGGTAGCAGGGGAAATTGTGCAGAGTTCTTGCCCTGCATGTAAATGTCATGGCCATTGGGCATTGCAATCTGTCCTGTATTCATCATAACTGACATATGAAGATCAAACATTTATCCATCCCAGAGGTAGAAAACAGTTTGGTTATCAAAAACAATTCTTGTCCATGTGTAAAATTCTCTCTCAAAGCGCTTGTAAAGGTGAACATATGTGGGTTGATTCTTTGTCAACATCATGCATGTAGAATCTCTGTCGACAGGTCATCTTCCCATAAAAATATAGTTTTATCGACAAGCTTGGCGACAGAAGACCTGTCAAAGGCAGCACTACGTGTTATGAATATTTTTATGGTAAGATGGCAGCTGAAAGAAAAACATTGTTTGAATGAAGAGATTTTAAAAGACAAAAGATATTAATATCAAATGAATTTCTGCCAATTTTTTTTTTCTGTATCATGAGGTTTTTTGTTTTTTTTTCAATATTTTTCCCTCCACAGGGATTTTATTGATTTTCAGTCGCAACACATTAAGAAATACATATATATGCAAGGTACATCACATTTATACATTGTAAATACATTATACAATAATAATTGAAAATTATGCAAACAACAAATGCTTCTTGAACTGTCGGGTTGACAGAATATAAAACAATATTTTTAAGTGTATTCTTAATGAAGAAAAGGCGAAACAATAAACATATACATGTACATTTATCATCTTTTGAATATTGGGGTATACAGTAACAGAGGTCTGACCACTGCAAGTTATTTGAGAAAATCTGGTTTTTACATACCAAATGATTACATGTACATGTATTAACTTAGTTTAAGGAAACTTTTGATGTTAGCTGACCCCCCTCCCCCCTTTTGTTACTTATGTGACGCATTTAAAAGAAGTGTTTATGACCCTTCAGCCACACAGCATTTCTTTCACCTGCAAAGCCATTATAGGATTTCATGGGGGGGGGGGCGATATTGAGTACTGTATGAGCACCCCTCTCTGCTGCACCCTGGGGGGGGGGAGATGCAGGGTGCAGGGAGGGGTTCAGAAGCTTTGATGTTTCTTAGTCATTGTTCCTTGTCTGCTTCTTATGTTCTCTCACCTTTTCCTCTTCTTGCTCAAGCTTTTTTAGAAGTGTATCTACATGTGTGTTCGGGGGGGGGGGGGGGGGGGGGCCTCCTCTACTGCCTCTGGGCCCTGGCTATGCTTCATATGACATTTCTTTAGTTTTGTATGACTTTGTTTTGTCTGAAAAGGCAATTGAAATCCATGTGCACGTACATGTGGACCTTACTTGTGGATAACGTTCTTGTAGATAAATATGTATAATGATAACGCTGTATACATATCACAGTTGTTGGCAGGCAGCCTTTTTTAGTGCAAATATTCTTCTGGCAGACCTGTTAATATTGACTGTTTCAAATAAGAGCAAGAAGAGAGAGAGAGAGAGAGAGAGAGCAGACAGGACAGAGAGAGAGAGGGGGGGGGGGGAGTGGGAGGAGTTGGCAGGGGGGGGGGAGGGTGGTTCCAAGAAGAAATATTTTAAGTAAGAGTTACGGGTACATGTAAATGATAAAAGATGTACAGACATACTCAACAGAAAGAGAGGGGGGGGGGGGGGGAGAGTCAGATAAATGGAGGTGGGGTAGTGTAACCTTGCAATTATCAATATAATATCAGGGTAATATAAGAGATACAATCAATCTTACAATCAATTGTATCTTTTTAGTACATGGTTTGTCATACATGTAGACTTACGATTGATATCAATTTTCAGATTGATTGTATTTTTTATGTTACACCCCCCAGTTTTCATATACATGTACATGTACATCATGTATGAGATACATCGGATGAGAGAATACGAGGGTTGAAGAAGATGTGGACGTACGTACGTACATGTACAAGATGCAGCTTATTTGAGAAAGTCACCTGAAGGTCATAATCATAGGCTGAGCGGTTTGAAGTCCACCTGCAATAAATTTGCAGAATACTCCCGGTGTACATGATTATCAGTTGAATATGTGAGATTAGAGGACTTATTGCCACTTGTGCAAATTACCAAGATACAAATTAAATCATTTATAGGGATTATTCGCAGTAGGCCTATATATTTTTACGTATTTGTAAAAAATGTCCTTTGTTCAAAGAAGGCCCTGAAGTGATCGGCCAAAGTGAACAAAATGTATGTACATGTATTTGAATCACTTTTTGAATCTGATGCTAATGCTGATTACACTAGCTGCCCTTTGTTATTATTGGTGTACATGCACACTGTAAAAGTCAACTTAAAGGAGAATGCAACCCAGGATCATTATGCTCTTAGTGAATAAAGATGACCAAGAAGAGTAAACAGTGAAAGTTTGAACAAAATCGGACAATCTGTTCAAGAGTTATGAATTTTGAAAGTTTAAGTAAATCCTTATTATGGGGATCCTTGTGTTGGCAACTTTGCCAGCATCTGTGATGTCATTGTGGACAACTCTCAATTCATTTTGTACATAATAAAAAAAAAAAAAAATTGATTTATATGAAATTTCAAGTCGGAAATCAACATAATTCTTCCCAAAATGCTTGCAGAATTGATTTAGCCATATCATACTCAAACAACAAATCAAAAGAATTTTCATTTTTCTTGAAAATAAAGAAAATGTTAAATTCTATATACAAAATGAATAGAGAGTTATCCACAATGACATCACAGATGCAGGCAAAGTTGCCAATTCAAGGATCCGCATTATAAGGATTTACTTAAACTTTAAAAGTTCATAACTCTTGAACAGATTGTCCGATTTTCCTCAAACTTTCACTGTTCTACTCTTCTTGTTCTTCTTCATTCACAGGAAGCACACTGATGTCTGGGTTGCATTCTCCTTTAAAATTGAAATGAAGGCTTTTGTGCAGTTTGAGGAATTATTGTCGAGCTTTGATTTGATTTTGACGTTCACTTTTAATATGACAAGCCCACAGCTTTAATTTGGCAAAATTTCAGGGGGAAAGGGGAAAAAAAAATTGTGATTTCTGTAAATCGTACCATCCATGACCTCAAGGGTTAATGAGGACAAAACTACGAATTGCAGATCCAGTCTAAACTGGTTTGTGACTAGTCTGCTCTCAGAGACACTTTGCGACATGTGACCCGGTGAAGTCTATGAGTCAGTTGGGTGCAGAGGCTAACGAGAGGTGTTTCGTGCCAAGAAATAGACTGCCTGTTTTCTGGACTGCATGATTTCATAGCCCTGTGAAGTTAGTTGAAGTACAGTGGATATAAATGTAGATTAGATTTGTATTTAAAGGGTAAGTCCACCCTAGAAATTTCACTGTTTCAATAAAAGGAGATAAATTTGAACAGCATTTTAAAAAAGAAATGAGCAAAATCGGTCAAGGAATAAGAAAATTACACTCATTTACATTTTCTAGTAAACTACTCTCGGCTCTGCAAATTGGCAACACTGATGACATCATATGCGAGCAGGTCTCCATTCACTTTGTACATGAAATTTCACATTTTCTCAATTTTCTTGGAAGTTACACATTTTCTAACCCCATAGTCAATGTATGTTCAGAAGAATTGCTTTTTACATACCATACTTTGACTATGGGGTAAGAAAATGTGTAACTTCCAAGAAAATTGAGAAATGTGAAATATCATGTACAAAGTGAATGGAGACCTGCTCCCATATGATGTCATCAGTGTTGCCAATTTGCAGAGCCGAGAGTAATTTACTAGAAAATTTAAATGTGTGTACTTTTCTTATTCTCTGACCGATTTTGCTCATTTCTTTTTTAAAATGCTGTTCAAATTTATCTCCTTTTATTGAAATAGAGAAACTTCTAGGGTGGACTTTCCCTTTAAAGGTTTTCACTTTATCCTTCTCTGCACCCGCCATATGTGTACTACTAGAGCTGGAATCACATTACATTTTGAGAATTGTGTAATTGATATTTTTGTTTGTTTTGTAAAAAAAAAACGACAAAAAAAAACAATGTTGCCTTAGGGAACCAGATGGACCCATATTAAACCTATGTAGATGAGAATTGTAAATTTGGTGAAATATCTGTACATGTACATTTTTTTCCCATCCCAGAGAGAGAGAGAGAGAGAGAGAGAGAGAAGCAGAGACTCCAAAGTCCATTTTCACAAAATCTCCTGCTTTCCCGCTTGAGTTTGAATTTCTCCCACCCTAGCAGCGTTTCTTTTTTTCTCCCACCCAACCACCTTTTTAAAAAATAAATCTGAATCATTGGATTTTACCTCATTAATACTGTTTTCACACTGCCGAAACGGAATATCCATGCCGTTATATTTCATGACGCTTCAGTTTCAAAACGCTTCCAAAACGCTTCTGGTTTCTGTTCACACTGAACCAATGAAGTCCGTTTTGAGCGAAAGTGTAATATTACGGTGTGAGAGAGTGCGGAAATACGTCATTAGCCACCATGCATTTTGCTATCTCTAGCTGTATAAGCGCGCGGTATACAAACACCCAACGTATACGTAAACAAGTCTAAAGAGCTGATCATTCTCGCTGGATCATAATTATTTTTTTTATTTGTATGTATAGTTTAATTTTTAAACTCATGTACGAATGCTAACATGTTTGTTTCTTCATACATGATTCATGTCCATGCAGCTAGTAGCGTCGAACGTACGCTGCACTGCCATGCCGATCCATGCAGCTCGCTAGCGCTGCGATCGAAGATACCCGCGTTTTCACTCGTTTCCCGCATTTTCCAGGTTTTTGGTGGGAACCTGGTTGACCTTTGACATTTCATTCCGCTTTATTTCCTTTTTTCTGTACATACCAAAAAATAAAGCGTCATATTTGGAATATTCCGTTTTCAAAACACCTCAAAACCTAGTCATAGACCTCACACGTAGATTGCGGAATATTTGATTCCTTTTTCAAATATGACGCTTTGCCGAGTGTTCATACCAAAGCGTTTTTTTCAAAAAATGCTTTTATTCCGTTATATTTGTTTGGTGTGAAAGTGGTATTAGTGTTGTGATGTGTTAAAAAATAAGCCTAAGATACATGTAGCACCAGAGAGCTTCTATTACCCTAAAAGTGGCCTCCAACCGCAAGGAATTTCGTGCTTTGCGCTGGTGATGTGGGCTACGCGCACATTGAGTCAGAGTCTCCCATTTGCTAGGGGTCTCGGGAGGAGAATTGGGGTTGGAGTCTCTGGAGAAGGGGGGGGGGGGAGGGGGGAGGGAATGGAGGGGGGAGGGGGAGGGAGTAGGGGTAATTGTGATTTGGCAGAATAATGATTTATTGTGAAATCCCAGAACAGTCTTTTGTAACATAAGACCATTCTCTGGATATGTTTCTTTAATAAAATGTAAACACCCCTTGGAGGAGAAAAGTACTTCTAGCAATAGAGTTATCAAGTTTATTATCTGTCATCTTGCTGTTATACTTAACCTTTCATGACACCACTTGGCAGCTGCCCATAATTTGATCATGTTATCATTGCTTATCTTCTAGAATGTCAGCTTATTAAAAGTATGTGTACTGTGCATGATGGTATATGATGTACATGCACTTGAACATCTAATCTGTTTAGTCAATAAACATTGGAAAGAGGAAGTGATAATAAAATGCCCTAAAGGCTTACATACAGGTGTGTACATGAATTTCATTTATTATTATGAAGTAAAGCACAGTAATTTTTACAAAAATTGTGTATCTGTTTATGTTATTTATGACTAGATTCTAGTCCTATGATTGGTCAGATCTGCATTTATGAAATTTACTGCTGACTGCCAGGCAGTATAGCGAAAAATATTGCCTGGGCATGGTCTCCTTGCGCGTACAGGTGCAAAAAGCAGTGGTCAACGCGACAGATGCGTATGATGTAATGGATACGCGCAGTTAGACATGCGCACTACTCTAAGATTGGTTTCCATTTGAATGAATACATTTCAACAAGCATTATTTTGTCAAAATATCCACTTTTGGAGAATCCACACTCAGGGGAAGCATTTCATTAAGAGTTTTGTCGGTGAAAATCACTGACAAATGTTATAAGCTACTGAAAATCCTCGCATCTGATTGGCTGAAAGCAAATTAGTCAGTGAAAATCACTGACAAAACTCTTCATGAAATGCTCCCCAGATGTGGTTTATAAAACAAATATTGATGGCTTATTTTTCAGGTCAGGGTTAAAAACTATAGCTTCTCGGTGATCTTAAGACTGTCATATGCTACATGTAACTTCGTCTTGTGGCACCCTGCAGTTTCGAGATCTCCTTTGGCTACAGTTTCAAACATGCCCCTCAGAGCAGTACATAATAATCACATCTCGTGCTAGAAAATGCAATGTAGCAGGGTCTGCAAATGAAGCCTAATATCTGATGTTGGGTAGGAAGATCTATGCGTCACTCAGAAGAATTCCTGAACCTGTTATACCATTTTAACCGGTTTGCCTTCTTGCACTATAGGCAGGGTGAAATCTGAAAATGACCTTTTCAGACATCCCCTTATTTTTTTGGTTCGATGATGAGCATACGTGCATTTCCTCCCCAACTGAATTGCTTTTATGTTGGCACCAAACATGTTTACAGTTGAAAAAAAAAGAAAGAGAAAAATGGATGGTGGGATTAATGTTAACTGTTTTCGTAAATTAAAGGCAAATGTTTTTAGCAAATTATTTTAGATCTCAAAAAAGAAAGGGATGGGGAAAGTGGGATTAAACTTGATCCTAAAGATACTACTATTCATTCAGTGATATTGTACTAAATGTATATTGTGGTCATGCAGATTTGTTATGGTATTACTGGTACATCAATTCATAATTAGCCAACTACTCTAGTTAGTGGTTACTGTTTCAAATTTCAAATTCAGCAACAACATCATTTTGCAGCTTGCGATATCAAGTCTGCGTTGGTTTAACAGGTTTTACTCGATGTCCATTTACCTCTCACCACAAAAATAATGAAATATAGAATTATATCTATATCTTCTCTGCTGTTTTCTTAAAATAAATGAATTAATTGGCATGTTTTTGATATTCTCTTTATTTCCACAGATTCTTTTGCTCAATAAGGACGACGTCTGGCCTCCAATGGCCCCGAGATTTGACGAGACACGCCCCCTCACCAGGCAACCAATCACAGACTTTGATATGCGTGATGCCCACAGGCAGTCACAGCAACAAGAACAATTGTATGATAATTCTGACTCTAGTAATCAAGAACAACAGCAATAACCAGATGATTTTATGTGGAAATTTGTGAAATCCGTGTGATATACCTCAGAAGAAGGATCTATTTATTTAAACAGTGTGTGATCTTCATGTGTTTTTATACCGTAAGTATATTTTCTAGTCAGTAATATGATGTAGAGTTCTCAACATTAAACAGGTGCCCGGGACACATGGGCCCCAAAATCTAACTTCAGACTCCGAAAATTGACCAATTTTAACTCAGGGCTCAATACATGAAGAGCCCTGAATTGCAGTCTGGAACCCCTACCAAAATAAATGTAAGTGTTGAGTCCTGAGATACATGTTAGATGTTCCTGTAATGTGCGAACATTGATCATGCAGAAGTAAAATACCAAGGGTGAATCCCCTCTGCCTTGCTTGCAGTGGCAAAACAAAAATCAATTCTTCTATTTAAAAGAAGCCATACAAATTGTTTATAATGCTTATTTTCTCTAGTTTTGTTTCCTATAAGAATAACGATTTCATCACTATTTGAAGAATACCGAGGTAGAAATTTGCAGTTCAACTTGAATGACCTGTGATGAGTCTGTGAAACTTCTGTTTAAAAAAAAAAATCATTCCTGGCAAAGACTATTTTAAAATGAAAATGTTCACACTCCTTTCATTTTTTAACTGTTTTGCAATCAAAATGTTGAACTTGTTACTGTCCTTTGTGTCGACATGTTGACTAATAACTTACCATTTAAAATTAAAAAAAATTGTACCCCACTGTGTGATGACATTTAAATAGTTCAATACTGTAGTTTACGCTAAGTTATCTTTCCATGATACAAAAAAAAAAAAAAAAAGAGAAGAAGTTAATTTTCCTTTTCAAGAATTGAATTGAATATTGAGTAACTTACTAATGTACATATACAGTATAGCAATGAAAAGTTTATGTGTGTCTAATATATTTGACTCTGTCCATTTCTTTCTCTTTTTTTATTTTTTCAGAATTCATGTGCTGTCTTGCCTGTGCGCCATCAATTTTGTCCCTTGGAGAGAATGTTGTAGTCTGCTTTTACAATCCCCAATTCGTCAACCAATCAACTCCCTTCTAATAATCCTCAAGGCAGTAATTGGCCACCCTACAATGCTACAGAGCTCCTGATTGGTCAGTGTTATCTTCACCGTGCATGTGACCCTCGCATCCATCCCAATCAAATCACCCGATTTCCGACCCACGTCATCCAAGGCGACATACTATTGATTTCATCCTACACAACTCCTGATTGGCTGATTTTCCATCGGTCTGAGTCAAGCGATCAATCATGGTCGGTCTACCACCTACCGATATCAAACCATCCGTGGCTGTGAAGCTAGCCAGTGCTGGGCTGGGAGGCTGCATAGCTGACGTGATAACCTTCCCACTGGACACAGCTAAAGTGCGCTTACAGGTGAGATTTTCTCCATGGTAGGTATCTGCTCATGTAGCTTATCCAAAGGTGCATCCATTGGTTTTTATCCTCTTCTCCGCGCCCGGGTATTCACATCTGCTTCCCTGATCCCACATTGTTTTGTCTACGGAGGAACGGAAGGATATTGGACAGAAAGACACTAAACAGTAATCCCGCTCTAACGTTAGGCTGCGATCAAATCGGGCTCTGACTTGTGATAAGAAGTATAAAGAAAGTAAAACATAAAAAAACAAAAAAACTGCTTACTCATTGATTTTGTTTACTTGTGTATTTTGTTTCAGTGTTTTCAGATTGCAGATTTAGGAAGTAATGACTTGTCATCAAGTAAATTTAAAATGCATGGTAAAATGATCCTATCTGAAATAAGATTTACCCATTGAACACTGAACCCTAGATAACTTGGGCTAGGGTGTATAGAAAATGCGTGTCATACTAAAATCAAATCTTGCTCAACGGGCGAATTCCTCTTTTTGGACATTGTCCTCATTGCTCGTTTGTCATCGAAAACAAAATGCTTCCTTTTGAAATTCCACGCAGATACAAGGCGAGAGTGGGGCTGAACAGAAGAAATCCTCCAAGCTCTCTGTCAGTAAAGAAGCGCGAGCCAACTTCCGTTACCGTGGCGTCTTCGGCACCATCTGGACCATCGTCCGCCAGGAGGGTCCGCGGGGGCTCTACAACGGTCTCATCCCGGGCCTGCAGCGCCAGATGTGCTTCGCTTCGGTGCGCATCGGGCTCTACGACTCCGTCAAGGCTTTCTATGCAGGTGCTCAAAAAGTTGGTGCGTGGGTTAAAATTTGCTTTGCTTTTTAACATATGTTTGCTCGTCTTGCTTTTGTTTTTCATGCAATATTTCTGACATGCAATACATACTGAAGGCCTACTTACATGAAGTCTGCAAGCACAGACCCTATTTGATACTTAACCCACCCTATTTGATACTTAACCCATTCGTGACAGAGGTCCACATTTTGTGGTTTGGCCTAATATCTTTTGATGCAAAGCCCTAAAAATCATACCAAATACATGAGCAGAAGGAGCAAAAAATTATACACAAACTGGGCCCATTTTGGTTGCGTCAGTATTCATTGTTTGATGCTTAAAATTTTTTAAAGGAAAATAAGCATTAAAATCCTTAAATTGGCAATGTGATAGAAAAAGTTTAAAATCCCTGTTTTCCCCTGCAAATTGGCAACTTTTTGACTTCTCATCATAATTTCTGTCAATTTATATTCATTTCAGATACATGACGTTTCATAAGAAAAATGTAGCAATAAAATAAATATGTTGGTGTTGCCAATTTGAAGAATAAAAGCTGATCAAATTAGGCTTTAAATAATTCCTGTCACGAATGGGTTAACTAGAATGCATTGCGTCTTGAGAGAAATCTAGCCCATGTGCCTACTGTACTGCTTAGTACTTGTATATCGGGAGCTGCTGTCGTACACAGTGCTCTTGTAGTCTCCTTTCAGACCTTTATGACATGCTTCGACTGACTAGGGTTAGTGCCTGCATACTACACTGTCCTACATACCATATTATGTGCATATTTAAATGTAGTGCATAATACAACGTATTAACTATTTGCATCTTAAGTAGGGTCTGCATACATATAGTAGAAGTATTCTATGAGGATAACAAGTTGGTGGCCGGTGTTAGAACTTGCCTTGCTTTCTAACAATTGTTTTGTAGCGTCACTTTTGATTTTGCTAGATTGTTTCAGACAGCACGTGTAGGCCATAAAGCATCCAAAGTAAGGTCTGCAACTTGGTGATAGCACTATGTATAGATGCTGAAAAAAAATCAATGCATGGCTTAAAACTTGTCTTGCTTCCTAACAACTAAACCGTGTGAATGCACGTATTAAAAATGAATAAAGAGACCCCTACATCAAGATGCAAATTTAAATCGTTGTCAGTGATAACTGGGCAAACAGAAAAGAAGAGATGAAAATGCACAAGAAAGAAGAAAGAAATAAAGGAGATCATGAAAGTGACGGAACTTGCACAGACGATTCCTACACCGAGATTCTGATTTAAGCAGTAGTCAGTGATAATGAGCCACCAGTGAACAATCGCTCAAATCATGCGGTGAAAACACAGTACAAACTGAAACCAAAATGGGCAGTTAGCATATCTAATGGATTGCTTTACCCGTACGCTTTCTTTTCCTGCATTTTCCTGCATCCGTGGCACCGGTAACATGGATTTTACTATGATTACATGTCCATATGTGAGTACGTACATGCTTACATGTGCATATTTATGCAACACATTTTCTAGAATTGTGGTTAACAATGAAAAGGATGCAAACATGCCATTATGAAGCTTAGAGGAAGTGAGATACGTTTGTTTAGGAGACAAATTAAAACAAAGAAAGATAAAGAAAGAAAGAAAGAAAAGAAAGAAAGAAAGAGAAAGAAAGAAAGAAAGAGAAAGAAAGAAAGAAAGAAAAAGAAAAAAGGAAAGAAAGAAAGAAAGAGAAAGAAAGAAAGAAAGAAAAGAAAGAAACAAAGAAAGAAAGAAAGAAAGAAAGGAAAATGAAGGAAGGAAGGAAGGAAGGAAGGAAGGAAGGAAGGAAACAAAGAAAGAAAGAAGACCTACATGTACTGAAGAAAACTTACATGTATATGTAGATATATATGAAACATGTCCCTATAAATAACACTCAATTTCATACCAAAACGCCAAAAAAGATCTTCTATTGAACAAAACGAGGATTTTTTATTTTTGTTTTTTTGCTGATAAGTAATTAGAATTGTGGACTCTGGTTGGCTAACTATAGCATTATTCTTGCTGTTGCTGCATAGCTGTGTCTTGTCTTAGTTCCTAAAATAACAAATGTACAAGATTTTCTTATACTACTTCGAAACTGTTATGCCATTACTTTTACATGCGCAAGGGAAAAACTGCTCAAACTGCTTCATGTATCACTATCACTACCCTTCAGAGTATAAGTCTAGGCTCACTACATACATACTAGCAAACTATACCCTGTACATAATGGCATACCTGCAAATATTAGCTATGTCACATCGTCTAGTGGCCCCTTCACTTAAATGCCATAGTAATTGAATAATTTATTTTTTCGAAAATATCTTCAGCTCACAGGCCACAGCTTCGGGTTGATATAATTTTTGCTGGCAGTTGGTTTCCTGTTGATGTGTAGAGTTGCTTGTACCTTCACAATGCCATACTGTGACATGGTGACACGGCACTTCCTCTCTCACTTTCTCTCTCACAGCTTTTTTTTTTTTGTCTTCATTTTTCTCCATGTCTCTTGTTTGTCACGTTCTCTTCCTCTTCCTTCTCTTTCATTTTCTTTCTCATTCTGCCATTCTCTCTCTCTCTCTTTCTCTTTCTCTTCTCTCTGTCTTTCCCTCTTTCTTCCTATTTCTTTAACCCATTCGTGACAGGAATTATTTAACGCCTAATTTGATCAGCTTTTATTCTTCAAATTGGCAACACCAACATTTTTATTTTATTGCTACATTTTTCTTATAAAACGTCATGTATCTGAAATGAATATAAATTGACAGAAATTATGATGAGAAGTCAAAAAGTTGCCAATTTGCAGGGGAAAACGTTGATTTTGAACTTTCTATCACATTGCCAATTTAAGGATTTGAATGCTTATTTTCCTTTAAAAAAATTTCAGCATCAAACAACGAATATTAACGCAACCAAAATGGGTACAGTTTGTGTAGAATTTTTTGCTCTTTCTGCTCATGTATTTGGTATGATTTTTAGGGCTTTGCATCAAAAGATATTAGGCCAAACCACAAAATGTGGACCTCTGTCATTAATGGGTTAAGGAAATAAAATCTTTGTACATTCTTTCTCATTTGGGGGTTTCTATTTCACCGATTCCTTTCATATTACCTCCTTGTGCTTCATTTTTGTCTCGCCTGCGTAGCGGAGCGAGACATAGGTATCACTATTTCCGGTGTCGGCGTCGTCGGCGTCGTCGGCGGCGTCGTCGGCGGCGTCGTCGGCGGCGTCGTCGGCGTCGTCGTCAACAATTGTGTTGTACACCCAATAACTTTCTATAGCTTTAAGGTGGGATCACCAAATTCATACCAGAGGTCCATCTCTTGAAGGCGCAGGTCAAGTTCGAATATGAGTCGAATTTGAATAAGGTCAAAGGTCAAAGGTCAATGAACTTTCCATGACTGGCACTGTGCTATATTGTACACACAATAACTTTTTATACCTTCGAGGTAGGATTGCCAAATTCATACAAGAGGTCCATCTCTTGAAGGTTCAGGTCAAGTTCGAATGTGAGTTGAATTTGATTAAGGTCAAAGGTCAAAGGTCAATGAACTTTCCATGACTGGCACTGTGCTGTGTTGTACACACAATAACTTTCTATAGCTTCGAGGTGGGATCACCAAATTTATACCAGAGGTACATCTCTTGAAGGCACAGGTCAAGTTTGAGTATGAGTTGAATTTGAATAAGGTCAGAGGTCAAAGGTCAATGAACTTTCCATGACTGGCACTGTGCTATGTTGTACACACAATAACTTTCTATACCTTCGAGGTAGGATTGCCAAATTCATATGAGAGGTCCATCTCTTGAAGGTGCAGGTCAAGTTCGAATGTGAGTTGAATTTGATTAAGGTCAAAGGTCAAAGGTCAATGAACTTTTCATAACTGGCACTGTGCTATGTTGTACACCTAATAACTTTCTATAGCTTTGACGTGGAATCACCAAATTCATACCAGAGGTCCATCTCTTGAAGGCGCAGGTCAAGTTCGAATATGAGTCGAATTTGAATAAGGTCAAAGGTCAAAGGTCAATGAACTTTCCATGACTGGCACTGTGCTATATTGTACACACAATAACTTTTTATACCTTCGAGGTAGGATTGCCAAATTCATACAAGAGGTCCATCTCTTGAAGGTGCAGGTCAAGTTCGAATGTGAGTTGAATTTGATTAAGGTCAAAGGTCAATGAACTTTCCATGACTGGCACTGTGCTGTGTTTTACACACAATAACTTTCTATAGCTTCGAGGTGGGATCACCAAATTTATACCAGAGGTACATCTCTTGAAGGCACAGGTCAAGTTTGAGTATGAGTTGAATTTGAATAAGGTCAGAGGTCAAAGGTCAATGAACTTTCCATGACTGGCACTGTGCTATGTTGTACACACAATAACTTTCTATACCTTCGAGGTAGGATTGCCAAATTCATATGAGAGGTCCATCTCTTGAAGGTGCAGGTCAAGTTCGAATGTGAGTTGAATTTGATTAAGGTCAAAGGTCAAAGGTCAATGAACTTTTCATAACTGGCACTGTGCTGTGTTGTACACCTAATAACTTTCTATAGCTTTGACGTGGAATCACCAAATTCATACCATTTTTCAAACAATAAGTTTGCCATAACACCTTAATAATTAATTTAATTTTACAATTTTACTCACATTATTATCAGTTACATTCTTTTTCACTAACATTCATTTCCTTACTTGCATGGAAATAATTATAGCTTCATAGTATTAACAGCATTCTTAGTGTTATCTGATTTCCTAGGGATAAAGTAGGCCTATACCATTATTGCATATGTAAACTGTCAGAACCACAATTCACCCCCTAAACTGCTGACAGCCTCAGAAGTCATATAGCATAGTTTTGACATGCAGTCTCTTCATGACTGCAATATGCAGGCGAGACAACGCTTGGCGTTTGCCTTGTTTTTAATAAACAGAGGGAAAAAAAAAACAAATGGAAAGAAAAGTATGCAGTAGCCATGTCACATGTGAATTGTTACATCTACCGGTACTTGCAATATTGATGGATATGTATTAATGCATATTCCTATTTGTAATTTGCATAGAACAAATACACCTCTGCTGACTTTACGAATGAAAAGAAAAAGATTAAAGTGAAGAAGTCCTGTAGCATGCATGTACCTCTAAATACAAAAATATATCTTCATGCTACACATTTAAAAAAAATACATGTGATGTTCTTTACAGTCCTTATACATGTAGCAACTAGCAAAGCAGTTGCACTATTTTACAGTGTCGTTCTCTAATGCTTAACCCATAGAGGTACAGTGTCATCTATAGGAGACGCTTTTGCAATATCTGTTGGTTCCAGAATGTTGGGCAGGACATACATGAGCAGAAAGAGGAAAATGCACTGACAAATTTGTGCTCATTCCCATCGCTGCATGGTGTGGCATTCTCGAATTAAAGCAGTTTAAATGTAACTAATCATTAAATTCTTTAAATTGGCAACGCAGTGAATAATATATAATCACTATTTCTGTGTTCAAATTGGCAATTTCTGATTCAATTTTACAATTATATTTCATTTTGGTTTATGTTATATCCATATTTTTTTTTCAAGCTATGTAAACATGCAAAAAATAATTTGTATTGCCAATTTGAGGATTGAAGATGATTAATTCAGACCTCAAGAAAGCTCTGTACTGCTGTGGGTTAAAGCCTTGCACACATATATATTCATGTACCGTCCATATTAGCCATTTCCTGCATACAGTGTATATGTACAGTTGTACATGCGTACCTGTAAAACGTGTACATTTATTACTTTTTATAGACTCTGAAGTACATGTACACACTTGTTCAAGCCTAATTACTCGCCGATAGATTGCAGTTTATTTTCGTGGCTTTCTGGAGACGTGAATAATGGGTATACCATTAATGATTGATTGGATACACTGCATACAAACTTACAAAGAACTATAGGTTGCTATGGAAACGACATCCACAGACTTGTTATTGCCCAGCTTTTATTGATTCTCATTTGAACAACAACTCGCGGCAAGAACCGGGAGCTTTGATATGTGTACTCTTAATTGAATTAAAATGTTTATTATTCTTGACGAAGAAAGCAGGCATATGCTAGTGTATGCTAGAATGATAATAGTGTGGAAATTATTTGAGCAAAAAAAATGGAATTGAATTGAAAAAAAAAAACCAGTCCAACCTTGTTCAGAAAGACCCTGGTGGTATGGTTTTTCAACCAGATGCATTCTCACAGTGTACATAATATATGTACAGTATTCCTTCAATCAATTCCACATGAAAATACCGTGCAAAATATGCGCAAAACTCACTCAAAACCAGTGGTTAGTGTGACATGTGCTCTCTACATAATAACATTTGTGAGAGCACAAGTCTATCACATGCACAAAGGATACATGTACATGTACTTATCTTACTATACATAGAAAGCTGTCACAGGCATGGACTTACTGAAGACGTGTATTTACTTGTAAGCATATCTCGTATATCCTGCCAAATTTCTTATCAGGATTTGTGGTTGGATAAAGCAGGCTGAACTTTACTTGAAAGACATAAGAATCTGATTTGATGGAATAATTTCAGATTTCTTTACAAAGATCAGGAAATACATGTTCTGTATTACTTGGTTAATTGGAACTCTTTATTGTATTAACCAGCCACGTACATGTACACCCCCTCCCCCCCCCCAAAAAAAAAAAAGGAAAAGAAAAAGAAAAGAAAGAAAAGAGGAAAGAGAAGGAAGAAAAAGCATTCTAAATTACCAGCACTTTATGTAGTAATACCTCTGCACATTTCACAGCACATTGTACATGTACATGTGCAGGAAGATATCATTATGCACAAACAGTTTCATTAGAGGGTTTGGATAACACCTACTCAGTGAAAGTTTGTTGATATCTTATTTTGCCAAAAGAGCCCACTTTAATATGTTGCATTAGGAGGAATTAAAAAAAAAAAAAAAAGAGTAAGGAAGGATATCCTGTTGAGCTAAGATATCAACAGCCTTTGAGCAAGGCTACCGCATGGTGTTACCGAAAGCCTCCAATTGTGAATCCAGATACATGCAGGATTCTCACTAGAAAAAATATTCGCACACGGTTCCCACTCTGCGCAAAGCGTGGAAGTTTCAGAAGTTTTAATAATAACCTAAAGTTAGGTGTGGCGGCAGTATATGCTGTAGTAAAAGGATGAAATATACTTGGTAAGCAGGAGCAAAACAATCTGTGACATTTATCATTATTGTTAGGAATATATACTCCAATATTTTTTTACCCTTGTTGCCACGCATGGTGCAGCAATTTCACACATGGTTCTTCCTTGTCTGAAACCCTTTACGCATGGTATTGGAACCATGGGTGTTATGTACTGGCGAGAACCATGGATACATGTAGTTATGCAATATTCTTGTATCTTTTAGTGCTTCCAATCTTGAGAAAATATAGGGTTTATAGCATAAGTTTATGAATTTATTGTACTGATTGACAACATGAGAAATACATATATAGGGCTCATTCAAAATTATCCCCTTGAAATAATGTACTTGTTGATAGATGTATGTGTACTTCTTTCAAGAAAAAGGGATTATTTCATTCTAGTCATTCTTTTTTTTTTTTTTTCATTTCTTCGATAGATTATGGCGGTGTAAACATCATCACAAGAATCAGTGCTGGAATCACGACGGGAGCATGTGCTGTCATCACTGCTCAACCCACAGACGTGGTCAAGATTCGGCTGCAAGCGCAGGGTAATGCAGTTCTAAATGGCGCCCCCAAGAGGTACACCGGTGCCATTAACGCTTATCAGACCATTGCGAAGGAGGAAGGAGTCAGGGGGCTGTGGAAAGGTTAGTGTAGAAGGCTCTGAAGTGCTTCTTAATTCAAGATATTTTTATGGACATTGTAGTGCCAGTGAATACTTACATGTGCTTTACTTTTAAAGTTGTTTCCCTAATGTTCATGACCTGATGAATTTAAAAAGAAAAAAAAAAAGGAAAAAAAGAGTAACAACATGACGTTTCACTTGGCTTCATGCATGGATGGAAGTATAACTGTTTGAATTTTAGTGCAGGGTATCATGTTTGTCAAAGCAAAAAGAAAAATAAAGTCATTTCACTCATTATTTCCTTTGCACAAAACATTTGTGTTATAAATATAAATAAGATATAAATAATGCATTAATAAACAATGTTTGCAAGCCATGTGGTCTTGGTGATTTCTAATTATAACTTCATCGTAATTGAGATATTGTTTCTACTACTTTTTAGGAACAATGCCCAACATTGTCCGAAACTCTGTTGTCAACGCCAGTGAAGTCGTAGCCTATGATCTCATAAAGGAGGGCATCCTCAAACGACGATGGATGAAGGACGAATTCCCCTGTCACTTTGTCTCGGCGTTTGGCGCAGGCTTTGTCACCACGTGCGTCGCTACCCCGGTGGATGTCGTGAAGACGAGGTTCATGAACTCCAGCCCCGGCCATTACAGGGGAGCCATTGACTGTGCCACACAGATGTTCAAGAAAGAGGGCCTCACAGCTTTCTACAAAGGGTAAGATCAGGCCCCTAAAGCTCCGCCATTTTGTACAGATCCATAAGAAGGCCAACCTAAGCATCCATTAATATTCATGATCAAAAATGAATAATTCATTTTGTAAAATGCTTTCCACATGTAGCATCTGTTTCTTTCACATTGTTTCATGACCAGAAATCGAGTTTATCTTTCAGCTTTGAGAAACAAAACACAAGTCAAAAATTTCTGTCAGTTACTACATGTAGTTTGAATCAAATATATTATGCAAACATCTTACCCATAGACATAAATTTACTAGACGAAAAGCAGCATGCGCGGATATCATTACACGAATAGCATTAGGCCCCTCCTCTTTCGGATCATATGAAGTGGCCTTTAAGCACCCGTTATTGCCATGATATTGATAACACTGTTGCGTTATTCATAGTTATTGCATGTATCAATTTCATTCTGACACTTTGTTTGAATGCGCATTTGTTGCGCATTTATTGTGCATTTCTTGTGCATTAACTGCGCATGCGGTAAGCTGATGCGTATAATGTTTCATAAACTGTTTCAAAGCCATGGGGAAGGTTGATTAGTTAGTAAATAAAAATTGGTTTATACCCTAAGGTTTTAAATGGTCACACAGTGATAAGAAATCAACATAATATTGTTGAAAGAATGCACTGCACACAGGGGTGGGTATGTATATAATTTCTCTTAAATAGGCAGATATTCTTCTGAGTAATTAAATAAATGAAATGATCCTTAACAGTACTAAATACCAAAAAGATGGCCAGACTTCTTTTTTTCTAATATTCCTAGTTCTTTTCTAATATTCCTAGTTCTTTTTCTTTTTCTATTTTTTTTTTTTTGCAGATTTACTCCACAGTTCTTGCGACTTGGTTCGTGGAACATTGTCATGTTTGTATGCTACGAGCAGCTCAAACGAGCAATGATCCTGTCAACGCAACACAGCTAATACCATGGTTATGGCAATTGCTCCGCCTCAAGAATATACAGACTTTGTCGTCGCTTTGCTTATGCCAAACATCCCTAGCAGCTTGTTTCAAATGAGTGCTTGAATCAGAGAATGATCTCGTGAATAGATTGCTGAAATGCTGTACTCTCAAACCTGTCTATTTGGGCCACCCACATGTAAGGGGATAAAAGAAAAAAAGAATGACGCCACTGTGAACATGTGGCCTTTTTTTTTACGTCTTTTACAAAAAAATTTTATACTTACTTAATGGATGCAGTTTAGGTGATCACTTTAAACCTACCCACCAAGACTGACACCAGGCTGACAAAGGAGCTAAACATAATTTTACAGTACCCCAAATGGAGAAGAATTGATCCGTTTGGAATCAGTGTGGAGTTGGTGAAGCAGTTTGATCAAGACGTTAAAGAGATAGGTGGGCTTTGCAGAGGGGGTGGCCACTAAAGATAGGTTTGACTGTATTTGCTTTGTGCTGTCAGGTGACAGTTGATCTGCCGCCTCAAGAGGATATCTGGCGTGTGAAGGCTTTGGACATGCCAACCACTCCACTCCAGTATTAGGATTAGGTGAGGAAGCAAAATGCAAGCCTGGATGGACAGTTGTGTAAATCTCTCTAATTTGCTGCTAATTATATCTAGATATATCATCTCCTTCTCCGCTGATTAAGAATTACTTGTATATGATCATTGCTATATTGTATTGATGATTATGATTCAAAAAATTAGCTTGTAAAATGCATGTATATCAGTTATCCAACATAACCCATGTACAGCGGTAAGTACATGTGGTGCTTGGTTTATAACATACACCTCGGATAAGGGAGGCAAATTGAGGTGAAATGCTTGGCTTATAACACCATGAATGAGGTGGCTTAGCTAATCCAAGTAATGCGAAAAGATGAGTTTGGAAAGCAAGGAATACGCACAATGTGCATTTTGCGTTCCGGACGAGTCTTTTTTGCACCATTCTTTGCTGAGTTACCCAACATATGACATAAAACTGATTCCGTAACACTTCCGTAACACTTCATTGTTATTCATGCATTATTTCTGAACATATGAACATGGTACATGTATGTATAGTGTACCAGTATCCAGAGTTATTACCATTGGCATTTCTGTTTTCTTGCAGAAATAATGACATCAGGTTATTTTTTTTTTCATATCATTCTTGTTTTGTTCATACTCTCTGATTTCTGTGCATAATGGATTTATCGGAGCATGAAATACGCTGGTTTACTGAATGTCTACATGAAATGGGAATTTGATCAGTAATTCATTGTGTGTACACAAACCATGTACTGGCAATCATGATATATACTGTTGTAGATACACTTCAGATATTTTTGCACAGTGGTGGCATTTACAGTTCATTAGTATATATTCATGTATACCAAAAGTAGATCAAATATTTCCTTTTAAAAGGTCATGTACAGTTTTGGTAGACCATCAAACATTATTCACCAGATTTCTTTGCTTTCAACTGCTCAGTTGCATGATACTAGCAAAATTCAGATTTTGTTAATTTTTTCCTCCTGGAGTTGAATGTTACACAATTGTAAGGTGAAAAATATTTTTGATGTTGGTTCAGTGATGTAAAACTCAAGCAACTTCAATGTGCATCACACAGTGCTTGCACGCATGTAAAGCCAGTGAAAGTTCTGTTTACCCGACAAGCATAATGAAGTGCTGTGATCCTTGTGTGGAGAGCGGTCAGGTGCAAGCATATGGCACAATGTAGCCATTATCCTTTCAGATATTGACATTAAAACTCACCAAAATTCATGAATGAAATAAAATCTCACACATGTATCACTGTATGCTAGGCAGACAATGTCTATTCAATCGGATTTGTGCCAATTTTCCTTTTGCTAACCAAACTGTACATAAACTTTAATATCATGAAAGTGTATTTATGTACAATATCATGCATTAAAAAAAAAGTGTGATGGGTGTTTTGAACAAAAAGAAAAATGAGACTGGCACAGAGACAGGGTGACTGTGGTATAATTAGTTATGAATTTGAATTCATTGATCATGTAAGCTGTTATTTATTTTTACAGATATATCGTAGATGCCATTTTCAGTTATTTCTTAGGTGCTTGGTGCAGGACACTTTTTAATAATCATGTTAAAGTGGGTGATTAAATGGAAATGATTTTAAGAATGTATTTTTATCATTTTAGTGGAAAGATGGTATTTTTTCATCGAAAATATATTGGAATCTAGTGTTGAAATTAATTCACGTCTAAAATATAGGGATGAATTTATATGACTCAGAAAAGCAATGTTATTGAATAGTTGTTAATTGGTATGATGCCATTTTTTTCTCGCTCTCTCTCTTAAACATGCTTCAATTTAATCAAAATTTGGGGCTGTTTGCATAGATAATGTTTCTTTTTTTAGAAAAGAAATCCTCATACATATCATTGGTGTAAGAATTTGTTATTCACTGTTATTTCCTTTAAAAAAAAAAAAAATCCACAGGGTATTTTGTAGTGTTGTGATTGTAAAAATAATAACATTGTGGCCTTTGTGAATTTAATATTTAATAAGGAAATTTACCCTTACAACAGCTTATCAGACATGTAAATTGTAGCTCCATGTCAGTGTTTGTAGTATACAATGATCAATGACATAAAAGGAGATTTCAGAATTCATTTTCTATGTAGGAGAGTGCTAAGTAAGGGAGATAGTGAGTTTTACACATGTATTGAATTATAATCTTTAAATCTGGAATGATTAAAAGTTATTAAAACCAATTTAATGTGGGAATGAGATGAGGGATGAGATGGGTTTTTGAAAAGTTGAAAGCATTACACATAATATACTGATGTTATTCTTAACCAGCTATAGTTGTAGCTAAATATCCTCAAAATCGAGGTGTCACCCTTCATCCTGGAGAAGGAAAATGTTTGAAATAATTCATTTGAATATATACGACTCGTAGAACATAGTTTTTTTTTTTTAGTTCATAATAGATAATATATTTTGTTTGATATTATAGTGCAATCCAATCTAAAGCAAAGGACATATGGAAATAGAGAAGTCTATGAAATGCTTGACTCTGTACAAGTACATGTGTATGTTCAGGCAGGAAAATCTGCTGATGAATTCTTGGTTTAATAAGACCATCGATATGTGATAATTGTATTGTTGAAAGGTTGAGTATTCAGCAGATGTTTGTTGTACGAATGAGTGTATGAATGTATTAAAATGAAATATATTGTAGCATAGTGTAATGATAATTTTGCACAAAATATATACAGGGAAATTGTGTATGCTACTACATATGTATTGAATTGAGTAGGAAAGAACTGTTGTGTCTTGTGTAAATAATGTACTGTTCTTGTCGCAGTGCCTGTGTAGACTTGTCCTATGGATCAACAACATTGTTACATGAGAATATGTAAATAAGATCTTATTTTGTGCATTATATGCATACTAATAATTAAAATAAATAAACTGCATTTTTATTGTTCAAACTCATCTATGTTTGTATTTCCATGTGCAGGTATTCAAGTTTTTGGTTTTTTTTTAAAGGTCTTCATTTTCCATGTTCCATAATAGAGTGAGAGAGAGAGGGAGTGAGAAGGAAAGAGAGGGAGTGAGAAGGAGAGGGAGTGAGAAGGGAGGGAGGGAGAGAGAGAGAGAGATGGGGTAAAAAAGGGGGTTGGGGTGGAAAAAATTGAAAGAGGAATTTCATTGCAGAGAAAGATAAAGATACAGGAAGAGAGGGGTAAGGCAGCTTAGGGCAAGGCAGGGGCACACCAAGATGCCAAATGCACACTGTTGTTCGCATCGCTTGAGATTCGGACGCATGTAATGGTAACAACTCCATTTCGAAATAAAGCTACCGTAGATGAAAGGGGTGTAGAAAATGAGAGGAAAAGAGAGAGAGAGAGGGAGAGAGAGAGGGAGAGAGAGGGAGAGAGAGAGAGAGAGAGAGAGGGAAGGAAGGAGGGTGGAGGGGAGGGTGGAAGAAATAGTAGTCACCCCCTCAATAACAATTATCTGGTTGTCAGGTCAGGAAATAGACTGAGATCTCCGAGGCGCAGAACAAGTAGGTTTCTTAACTCATTCGTGCCTAGCTCAATCAGGATGTTGAACAACGAGGGCATGCTTTAGTTTTACCTCAGTGAGATATGTATAAATAGACAAATATTGAAGTATATTGTGATCGTGATTAAGATTATAATGTAGAACCGAATTGCCTATTGTTGGAATATCGAGCAAAATCCCTCTTAATTTGTGAAGCTTTGAAATTCATAGGTTTTCATTATGTCCTGATGTAGTTGTTATCAAATTAATGTTCCTTAGTAAATTGTATTCATTGTATCCATTTTTTTTAATGTATGGATGTCTATATCTATGTTTGTAATCTCTAATTCTTGACATGCAAACAAAACAAATCTCCAAATTTGGACAATAAATTTTGAATTGAATTGAATTGAATTGTCTAGAGAAATGAATGTTGAGAGGAGGATAGAGAAGATATAAGAATAGAGTGGTTGTGAGGAAAAGAGACGAGAAGATAGGAAGTGAGGGGCTGGGTAGTATAGCATAAGGTAGTGGCACGATAGTCTAAAAGAACAAACCATTCATTTCAGAGTAGTGTAATATTCATTTCAATATTTTGTACAGGAAAGCGCACCATTGCGCATTTTACACAGGTTTTGTTACTTGAGTCGTCACGAAGGGAGGAAAGAGATGGATGGATGGACAGAAAGAGAGAGAAAGAGAGACAGAAAGAATGTGAAATGTGGGACAAAAAGATACGTAAGGCAAAAAAAAAAAAAGTTTGTTTGCCGTTACCCGACCGACCCTAGTAAAACCTGCTGACTTTTATTTTTTTATTAAAATTTGACCAAAAAAAAAAAAGAATGTGCTGACCGACCCTAATTTTCATTGTTTTGCCTACATTTTTTTTTTTTACTGGCGAATGGCGCGGTAGAACATCGTCCATATTATTATCAAACATATCGTGAGCAGAGGACTCTGGTGTCTGGCCAACCCTCGATCCCCATTTTACGTGTATCATTCGAGTGCACGGTACCGATCTATTATATATGCGAGGAGTACTCGCTGCACGCACTGAGACCAGTACATGGGATGCCCGAGTACTGCGCCAGCATGTTGGGAAAAAAAAAAAAAAAAAAAAAGAAGACCAATCGACCGACCCTATTTTTTTCCATGTTACGGCAAACAAACATATTTTTTTGTTAGGCCTAAGGAATGCAAGATGACATAGTGATAAAAGGATTTTTCTCATAATCTCCCACTTACACCTAGTCTGCTGGCACAGACCCTTATTGACACTTCATTTAAATACACTGTATCTTGAAAGAAGACTAGCCAAAGTGCCTACTCCCTGTATCAGTCAGGACCAGCCATAGTACACCGTCCTCACAGACCTCTCTAAATGTGTTTCCACAGACTAGGGTTTGTACCTGCAAACTAAACACAACAAAAAAAGTAACTCCCCCCTAATTCAAAATAGCATAACTTTTTAACGAAAATGTTTTGAGCAAAATGATTTGGCAGGAGTATTTCTTCACTTATTGACTTACTTCTGTGTGAAAATGAGATTGATCCGTTAACTCATGCATGAGCGAGCAAACATTAAAGGCAAAAATGTCTCTTTTCAAAAGTCACAAGAGTCATTTTGGGGCTCTGTGAAACAAACCTGTGGCGAATTTGAATTCTTCCATTGTTTGATGCAGTCATGCCTATCCTTGACACTTTTCATGTTTATCACAGTTGGGTGAACACAGTTTTTTGCGAAAAATTATGTTCAGCCCTCCCAAATCTGCAAAATCCATTCAGTTTGTGGAAAAAGCTGGCATCGACCAACATGAGTCAGCACATTATGTGAAAATACCAGGTATTCGTTTTTTCCGGCATTAAACAGTAAATTTTCAGCATTTCTTGCTTCATTGTTCGCAATTTTGTCACTCAACCATGGCACAACCTTGAAAAACATCAACAACACTTAAAAAAATGCCAGAAAAATCTTGTTCCACAAACCCCCCCAAATGACTCTTGTGACTTTTGAAAAGTGACATTTTTGCCTTTAATGTCTGCTCACTCATGCATGACTTGACAGATCAATCTCATTTTCAAACAGAAGTTAGTCAATAAGTGTAGGAACAATCCTGCCAAATTATTTTCCTAAAAACGTCTTTGTTAAAAAGTTATGCTATTTTGATTTAGGGGGGGGGGGTTACTTTTTTTGTTGTGTTTACATATAGGTGTAATGGGGGGGGATTATGAGAAAAATCTTTATATCCACCATGCCATTTTCTCTGAAAAAATAGACTAATTTCAATGGCTACCTTTTGTCTTTGTCATCGAAATCTCTTTTAATGAGACAATTAAAGATAATAAAGTACATAATTATTCATGAACATGTATAAATATACATCAGTACATTCAATAAATGTCCCTCTACATAAGTTTTACACAGATATCAGTCTACACACATTGTAACATAAATTCCGGGGTACTTCTCGAAGGAATTTGCATCTCATAAAAGCATAATAAATTGTCACACGAACCTAAAATGCATTATTTCCCCCTTTACCACACATTTGTACATGAACTTAAACATGTCCGTATATACAAAACATATAGTCTATGCAAGAAAATAAAAATTGTATTATACATTGTGACTGATGGTAATGTAAGAAGAATTATCTATCAAAATGTACATTGTGTAAAGATGTATAACCCGATATGTTGAAAGTCTCTAAAAGTCTAAAGCAAGATGGAAATAGACATATACCTCCCTGACACACAAACACACACACTCATACACCCACACGCGCATGCACACCAAATACATACCACATGTTGATATACTTATGGAATAGACACAATATTTTATATGCAGGGAAACCTACATGCGAACAAGCTGATTTTCCAAAAGCTGCCTAAATTCAAGCAGCTGCACTGTCCCAAGTGGAGGGTTTTTTTTTTTTTTTTTGAAGTATAACTTTACAGTTAGGCCCAAAATTTTCCAACATCTGGCAGAAAAAGGAGTGTTCTTCCAACTTGCATTACTTTACACATGACTGTCAATGCTCCCTCATGCAAGCTGGGCCTCTGTTACAATGGGTGATTAAAAGGAAATAATTTTAAGAATGTGTGTTTATCGTTTCAGTTAAAAGAACAGAAGTTTTTTTCATTAAAAATATAGTGGAACCTAGTGTTGAAAAATAGCATATACATTAAATAAAATCACATTGAGACATATATGATTCCCAATTCCAAAAGATGAAAAATACACATTGTAATAAGTTACAAGTTGAGGAAACACTGTATTTCTACCAGTGTATGTAAACTTTTGGGCCCAACGGTACAGAGATGTATTCCAAGAATTTATGCTATAGCTGGAGTCCGTTCTTGTTATCTACAGGAATGCAGAGGATGTTTCTTTTTTAAGAATACGCATAGTTTATGATTTAATTCTATGACCATACCATGCTGAAAATAGCTTTATTTCTCTTTACATTAGAATCGTTTGAGATGCAAGAAATATCATAGCTGAAAACATACAAATTATGCAATTTATGAGTACAAGTTAGTTACGGAACTGTGTCAACATATATATCAAAACTGCCCTAGCGGAAAAGCACAATACATTGCATACAAAAAATCTTTGCCTAGATGAATAGTAGTACAATTGATATTTGAGGGAAAACAAAGTATTTCAGCTGTTGAGTTGGATTTTATCAAATGGAATAAAAAAATTAACCTCCAAATGCAATTGTAGTTGTCCAAACACATCAAAGTCCTGGGCCCCATAACACTAATAGCAATTGATTATAGGCTTGACTTTTATGACTGATTGCAATGATCACTATGTGCAATCAATCGTAAAAAATCAATCGTATGATCAAAAGCTAAGCTTTGTGTTATGAGACTCTGGTGATTTAAACCTGAAACGTGTCATAAATAGAAGAGTGCACGTAGCTAAGAGAGAGAGAGAGAGAGAGAGAGAGAGAGAGAGAGAGAGCGGATGACAATAATATACAAATATATTTTGCCTTGAGAGTTTCTGGTTAAAACTATGGGCAAGAGGTGACTCCGAAATAGTACTATTCACTGAGGGGCGCAGCCCCGAAGTGAATGGTACTATTCGAGTCACCGAGGCCCATAGTTTTAACCAGAAACTCGAAATTATGGCAGAGTATATTTGTTTTATATTTTGGATCAAGATTTATATGTATTTGTACATGAATTTTACTTTATTTTATATTTTTTTGATTGATACACGGCCCCGTTTTAAATCAGCCAAGAAGGTGAAGTGGTTTTTTACCTTGTTTATTAAAATAAATCAGTCAAATGACACCAAATCAATATTCTTTATTTCATGTTTATGTCTTATTGAATGCTTTATGGCACTAAACGTTGTACGGATAAACTGCAAAGTGGTCGGAAATTGAGAAACGCAGTAGCCGTGACACCGCGAGAGTTCCCCATGGTGCGCACTCGTGCTCTCGTATGCCCCACTGAATTTTCATTTTGCGCATAGATTTTGCGTACTGTGACGTCATTTCACAAATAGTATATACTATTTGGAAAATGTCGTCATAAGAGTGACGTCATTTCCCAAATAGTAAATCTTCATGTCAACATTCTGAAATAGCTGAAAATACCAATGATCACGTGAAGGTCTTTAACCCATTCGTGACAGAGGTCCACATTTTGTGGTTTGGCTTAATATCTTTTGATGCAAAGCCCTAAAAATCATACCAAATACATGAGCAGAAAGAGCAAAAATTTCTACGCAAACTGTGCCCATTTTGGTTGCTTCAATATTCGTTGATTGATGTTGAAAATTTTTTAAAGGAAAATAAGCATTAAAATCCTTAAATTGGCAATGTGATAGAAAGTTTAAAATCACCGTTTTCCCCTGTAAATGGGCAACTTTTTGACTTCTCATCGTAATTTCTGTCAATTAATATTCATTTCAGATACATGACGTTTTATAAGAAAATTGTAGCAATAAAAGAAAAATGTTGGTGTTGCCAATTTGACGAATAAAAGCTGGTCAAATTAGGCTCTAAATAATTCCTGTCATGAATGGGTTAAGCCAATCATGAAAGGATAAATTTCTGATCCAAAATATAATATTGTATAAATCTGCTGGATCTTCATCTGTGTATCACTATTACTAGGATGAGGCATACATAATTTATGATTAATATAATGAGCATTCACATAGAAATCTTACCACGTAACATAAAGCTTTGGCATTAAACACCTTGGAAGACCAATAACACTTTTTTATGTTGAGCCATAGACATATAACAAATTTACAAGGCGGAAAGCAGCACGCGTGGATATCATTACGCGAATGGCATTAGGCCCCCCCCCCCCTTTTGGATCATTTGAAGGGGCCGATAAGCACCTGTTATGGCCATGATATCGATAACAATGTTGCATTATTCATATCTATTGTGCTTATCAGTTTTATTGTGACACTTTGATTTAACCCATAGAGGTACAGTGTCACCTTTAGGAGACGCTTTTGCAGTATCTGTTGGTCCAGAATGTTTGGCAGTACATATCATACATGAGCAGAAAGAGAAAAATGCACTGACAAATTTGAGCCCATTCCCATTGCTGTATGGTGTGGCATTCTCGAATTAGATCAGTTTAAGTGTAACTAATCATTAAACTCTTTAAATTGGCAATGCAGTGAATAATATATAATCACTAATTCTGTGTTCAAATTGGCAATTTCTGATTCAATTTTACAATTATATTTCATTTTGGTTTATGTTATATCCATATTTATTTTTTTTCAAGCTATGTAAACGTGGAAAAAAATAATTTGTATTGCCAATTTGAGGATTGAAGATGAGTAATTTAGACCTCGAGAAAGCTCTGTACTGCTATGGGTTAATGCGCATTTGTTGCACATTTATTGTGCATTAACTGCACATGCAGTAAGCTGATGCGTGTAATGTTTCATATCGCGTACAAACAAATGCTACTAGTTGGAAGCATCTTACAAAATTAATTATTCATTTTTTATCATGAATATTGATGATGCTTAGGTCGGCCTTCTAATGAATGTGGACAAAATGGCGGAGCTTTAGGGGCCCGTGTTGAGCCCTGATCACATTATCCCATCTGAAATTATTATATATCCTGGATGGTAAAGGCCATCTGATCAAATAACTGATCAAATAACTGATCTTGACAGCAACAAGCTTTTATAATTCCTTTGTGCTGCCCAGTTTTCAAATGGCGGTCATAATTGAACTTTCAATGTTCAGTTTTAACTGAAAATCTCCTTAGACCTTACTGTTATCGGTCAAATGGGGCACAAGCCTTAGTAAGAAAACACATCATGCAACAAACTTATTCTTGAGCACTATGGAATTTGGAAGTACCGCAATGAAGGGATCAAACTGTGCTGGACGATAACTGGGAAACTCGTATTCCATCCCCCCAAGCATCTTTATCATCCAATCAATACTGCCCTCCTTTGGCAAAAGGAAAAAAAGTGGCAATGAGCACAAGTTGTGCAGATGAAAAAGATATATTTTGACCAGGCCCTACAACATGGAAATTAGTGACCAGAAATTGATGTTTGCTGTCACTTGCTGCCTTCTGCCACCAAAATATTTCAGAAATGGCTCAAATTTGTGAGTAATGGCTTTGTCACTGCTAAGAAGCATGCATCAAATATGGCAAATCAATAAAAAAAAAAGGGTCAACCACCACACTAAAATATCACTTGCTTCTTTTTGCCAAAGTGGGCCAGAATAAAATCAGAAACATTGTCAAGGTACAGCACACACACTGCTCAACCGTCATCAGATAACATACATGCATAACATCAGTACTAAATTCTACTACCTGAGATATGGAAAGAATCACACAATAGACAAGTAGCATAATACAAAACCACATGAAATTTGGAACATCCAAGACCGAAAGCCCTTGAGAATGGCAGCCCACAAGAAAGACACAACCATTTAGACCAGCGATGCCAGTTTTGTGAAACCTACGGAAAGCTGCCACAAGAGCTGTGAAACAATCATGTCTCACTTACTGTCATTGTTATCTCTGCAGTTGGTCTACTGAACCCTTAAAGAATTATGCAGAGGTCCATTAGACGGACAGTAGGGACTTTCAGATTTGCATGTCGACAGAGTGGAGTGCTACGTGATGACGTCTTTTTTTAAGGTGTCAGTCATGTCGCCTCCCTCGTCGACTACCAAAATCAAGAATGTGTCCACCTCGATTTTCTGGACGTTCTAAAATGCAAAATGCCCTGCTCACTTGTACATTATCTATGCCTTGTGACATCATTCGTTCATGGTTTGTCAACATATTGTCAGCTTAACAGGGGACAGGCGACCACGCTGACGCACATGACTAGTCGATATGAACAAGGTCCACGTTCACACACTCTAAAAGTCCCTATCGTCAGAGCAGCATGTTGATCTCTTGAGCAGTCGGTCTTGTGGGCTGTAGCCAAGAACATAAACCAGAGCAAAGACTCTGAATCAAACCAGAGCCCATTATTACAGAGTTTGGCCAACTCAGCTCCAGTAGGGCACAACATGGCGCATTTCGCTTTGTTAGGCAAGAACAATACAAAAAGAAATGCGCCATGTTGTAACTCAATGAAACCGAGTTGGCCAGAATCTCTCTCTATACGGCACTTACTCAAACTTAGGCTTGGTGCCCTCTTTGTCACATTTCAGTATTGTGCTACATGCTCCAGGGCTCTCAACTCTAGGAGAATAATGTTTCTGACTTCTGCCAAAAAAAAAGAAATGACTTTCAAGTTAAAAGTTGCCATGCACGATAAGACATACAGGAAACATACAACAACCTATGGTTATCAATGCTTTAGCATCTCAGACATTCAACAGATAAAATCTAAATATATATACAGTCACAAGACAACACATAAAAAGTTTAAAATACTCTACAATATAAATATTTCTCTTTCTATTTACAAGTACAGTAATCACAGGTTGTTAGTCTCTAATCTAACAATTGTTGCGAGATATGTTACAGTAACATTGCATTCATTTAAAACTTTACATATGTGCACCATCTCCACCAATTATTTCTTTATTTGTTCCAGGCAGCCACTCTAGTCATATGCTTTTAAATCATTTTTCTCATTAAATACAGATGCATGTAACAAGTTGGTTATTCTACAAGATTTTTACTTAAGGATATATTTCCTCCTTTTGATTTTTTTTTCCACTCAAGAAAATTCAAAGTGTTCCTACGAAATTTCACCGAAAGAATTCCTCATTCATAACATACAATAAAGGCTTGAGGATTCCAGTGTAAGCTGGGTGGTTTCCTTTATACGATTGCATAGGAAAAGTTCAATATGCAGCTCGAGCATTGTCAGTAATGTTTTATGGCAAATATGGATCTGCTACAGGAAACATGATATACAAAAAAAATATATCGTTTTCAAAATCAGCAGATATCACACTAATAACGCCATTTATAGCTTAACCCATTCATGACAGAGGTCCACATTTTGTGGTTTGGCCTAATATCTTTTGATGCAAAGCCCTATAAATCATACCAAATACATGAGCAGAAAGAGCAAAAAATTCTACACAAACTGCGCCCATTTTGGTTGCGTCAATATTCGTTGTTTGATGCTGAAATTTTTTTAAAGAAAAATAAGCATTAAAATCCTTAAATTGGCAATGTGATAGAAAGTTTAAAATCAACATTTTCCCCTGCAAATTGGCAACTTTTTGACTTCTCATCGTAATTTCTGTCAATTCATATTCATTTCAGATACATGAGGTTTTATAAGAAAAATGTAGCAATAAAAGAAAAATGTTGGTGTTGCCAATTTGAAGAATAAAAGCTGATCAAATTAGGCTTTAAATAATTCACGAATGGGTTAATGTAAACCGTCCCATATACAGTGGAAAGTCAGTATAACAAGAAACTTGAGACCACGAAAATTACCATGTCATATCAGGAATTTTGTTATATCAGGGCACCCCCCCCCCCAAAAAAAAAGGTCAGAGAGACCTGGGACCAGTAAGAATACCTTGTCATATCACACTATGAACATGGCGGACAAAGAAAGCGGACAAAATAAACAACCTCTCATTCTACCCTTCACAATGGTTCTGGTAGTCAAAAGAACATCCCTTCACAGCTATTATGTTTAATCATGTAGTTCCAGATGAATATGCATGTGACACCCATTCCACATATTTTAGACAATAGCAGTGAAGGGATGTTCTTTTGACTACCAGAACCATTGTGAAGGGTAGAATGAGGGGTTGTTTATTTTGTCCACTTTCTTTGTCCGTCATGTTCATAGTGTCAGGAATCTCTTTATATTCAAGCTCTTCATATCAAGTTTCCACTGGACTTCATTTTGTAAACTGGTAGACTCTGCAGCATAATGTGAAACCCAACTTTCATCAAGGCAACATGCCTGTCACGGCATCATCTGCGGTTTGGTTGTAGATCTATACAGTGGAAGCTTAGTATAACAAGGGTGTTGGGACCATAAGAATTACCTCTTTATTATACGAGGAATCCTTATATCAGGGAGAAAAAAAAACAAAAGTACACAAAAGCTGGAATTCACTTAAGATGTTTAAACCATGGGGTGGTTTAAACTTCCTGGCAGTACTAAAATAGGCGTAAATTGGTGCATATTGGCAATGCGCACACTTAAAGAAAAAGATAATTGGACTGGATTCTCTGCGCATGTACACTTAAAAACACCAGGGAGGTGGTTTAAACCACCCCATGGTTTAAACCTCTTTTGTGAATTCTGGCCAAAGGCCTGGGAAGGAAAGCAGCTTTCTGGTTGCAGCATTTTTGGAACATCAACAGTTAGCTCGCGTCCTGAATGACCCCAAATATCCACAGATATTTTAAACGCAATGATATCCCTTTTGGTGCACTGCAGAATAGTCACTCCCAAAGTGACAGAGGTGCCTCATGAACAACTTTTATTTCCCCTTTTGAACAGAATACGTCCACCTGGGTATCATAGAATGTACATGTACCATGGGTGCATAATTATAAATTTAAGCACATAAATAATCGAGTCAGTGGATTTTAGATTTTTGTCCCAAATGACCTTTTATCTGCTCACACTCAGATTTTATCCATGAACTAGCTTATTGTCAGAGATTATTAACATTCCTTTCAGCTCCTTCCAACTATCTTCTAACCTTGCATTGATATTTTGTAAAAATTGCATCTGAACAAATGACGTAAAACACAACGTTATGAATAGTATTACATCGCGTTAGGAGAGCCAAAGGGGATTTAACCCATATACTTTCATGCAGAGCTAACACTTCTTCAGCTTTCAACAGCAGATATATATCAAGTTTTATTTGACTATGTGATTATGATTTCTTTCTAGAGATAGCACTCATTTTATACGAGTCGAGACATAGGTCCCATCTCTATAATAGGCAGCATCTAGTACATTCTTGAATTCTATGTAGTTGTCCCTTGGATAGGATGTTGAGCCATAAGTGACGTATATGACATTGCCGACATCAACCTTATTTCTCTAATAGGCAGCATCTCATGCATCCTTGAATCCTAGCTGTCTCTTGGATAGGACCTTGAGTCATAAATTGTGTAGACCCTCTGGTTGTTTCCCTCCACACGTTGCACTTTCTGCACATGGCTCCATGTCTCTTCCGTAGGAAGATGGAGAAACTACAACAGACTTTGTCCAGGATAATTCCTACAAAGCAGTTCCAGATCAACAAGTATATTTCTCAGCTCCGTTCTTACACAAGTCAGCTGCAAGGATCAGCGAGGAATTCATCACTTAACCTTAAGTTCTCTAAAAACTGCTTCTAAATATCCAAACTACTGTAATAACAGTATCATTCTACATATTTTCCCAACCATATATGTATAGTAGCAGCATCAAGAAATATCTTTCTCAAGTTTTCTTCCTGGTACCCAAGCCAAACAGGAGGGAAACCTCCATGATTGTTGAGTTGGCCTCCCCACAATATATAGCAACATCAAGGAGCATATTTCTCAAGTCTTACTGAAACCAATCTATGCAGAGGTGGGTAGCGAGGCGTTAATAGGCACCGGTTCCGCCTCCTCTCGGATGATGGGTAACCTGGGGAAAGACTGGGCCCGTCGGGTGGGGCTTCGGGCAGGCGGTGGGCCTGGGGGAGGAGTAAACCCGTGGCCGGAGGTTCCTGGGGAGTACAACCGTCTGCGATGGTGGTAGTAACCCTGCAGTCAAGAAGAGAGAGTATACAGTATATTGGGAGACAGGCAGAAATAAAAATTAATTACCTAATTTTTTAAAAACTGCCTTTCTCTGTCATGCCATATCTAGTTTGCCAGCACAAAACCTGGGCCCTGTTTCATAAAAAGTTGCTATGATAGCAACTCCTGCTGGAATGGTAACTACCATGGCAACAGTGAGAATTCTGCTTCCTGATTGACTTTTATCATGAAAGTTGCCATTCCAGCAAGAGTTGCTATCATAGCAACTTTTTATGAAATGGGGCCCTGGTCTGTCTAAGCGTGTTACAGAGGTCTGAGTAGGAGACTGAAGCAGGTCAATGGGGATCATGTACTATAGCTGCTCCAGACACAGCCACATAGCCTAGGCTTCTCTCAAGACCCAAATGTAATTTAATCAGTGCCAATTGGGGTCTGTGCCTGTAGACTCTGTCATATCCTTTCCTACTGCACTTTTGCCTATTTGTTACAGTATGTGATATTTGATTTTATCTTTTGCACAAGCTACGCCTTGAGAATTTGATAAATCAAGCAGATTTGGGGCCTTAAAAATCTTGTACGTTATTATTCATTTGACAAATTATGCAGTACAAAAATGAATATTCAAGAGGGAAGGCACACAGTTGGTGTTTTATGCTTGAATATATTGCTGCTGCTAAAAATGTGACTGATTATGCATTATGAAACTAAACATGTGAAGGAATTGTCAAACTATTCAATATTCTAAAATGACTGTTTCAGTAGACGTACATCTAATGCATAGAAATCTGTCCAAGGCTGTAATGAAAATAATACTTCAAAATTTCAAAGAAAAGTTACAGTTGTTAAGCATTAAAAAGAGCTTGAGTTTTATTCTGAATAAGGAAAATGTCATTATACATAAGGCATGATAAACACCAAATATGTACAACATCAAAATTAGAAGAATAATTTCATAGAAACCTAATGTTTTCCTTATGATACATTCTGCTACTCTCCTTTGGGACTTATTTTCAGCATCTACTTCACCATAAACATTCTTTAACCAATTCGTGACAGAGGGTCCACATTTTGTGGTTTGGCCTAATATCTTTTGATGCAAAGCCCTAAAAATCATACCAAATGCATGAGCAGAAAGAGCAAAAAATTCTACACATACTGTCCCCATTTTGGTTGCGTCAATATTCGTTGTTTGATGCTGCAAATTTTTTAAAGGAAAATAAGCATTAAAATCCTTAAAGTGTCATTGAAATGAGACACTCTACTGCTATGGGTTCATGCTGAGGGTACCAGCTTTCTGCAATACTCACGTCAACATCTGATGAACTGGACAGAAGGCTTTCTTCAGGGGGATCTCGGTCCACGGGATGAAACACGACGAGTAGCGTTAAAATTGGCACAATGATTTTGCAGAACTGCAAAACAAGAAAGTACATGTCTCAATAAATAACATGCCTTCTGAAATGTATTAGCTAATATTATAGTGGAAGAAGTTGTTTTGAAAGTAGCAAAAAGTCTTATCTCGATGAAATACAGAATTATCAAGATAGTAAGTATTTGTTCTCACTAAAGACATTTTTCCAGGAAAATAAGGCATTAAGCATGGCTCACTGTACATGGCACAGAGCTCATGGTACCTTATTGGGAAAAAAGTAGAAAACAACAGCCTAAGTTGAAAGGGTGTAAGGATAGGCTATACTTATGTCTTTAGTCTTTATGATATATATTTTAATGGAATATTGGTTATGAAGGCTACAGGTTCAAGTCCTGGTAAATGTTTATTGTTTCTGTGAGTAAAAAAGTATGAGAAATGTGAGACAACTATGGGAGGGGTTGGCGGGCTATGAAACAAAATTAAGACTTAAGAAGTGGAGACAAAAATGAGAATTTGACATTCTAGGTGCAAGACCGCAGTGAACTGTTGCTGACAGTCACATTACGAAAAAAAAATCTTTATTTTGTTGAGTGAATATTGTGCAACAGTTGTAAAACACATACATGAACTCTAGGCCAATTTTGGCCAAAATTTAGCCAGGGGTTTGAGCAACACACAATACAATTCAGTGTGATTTCAAGTGAAATTGTCACTAATTCACATATGTGACCCTCTACCACAAAACAACCAATAAGTCGCAATGTGAATTTTAAAATAGAGAGGTTGGGTTTGAAAAGTTGATTTTAAATTTTTCATATTTTCTGATAGTTCATTTAGTGATCTGCTATCTGACCAAATTTGAGAGCCATATGTTATTTTCTTTGATTGAAAATTACCATTTATAGGGAATTTCTAAATATAAGTATGCCAGCATGCTGGGTAAAATGTTTAAATTAACATGCAAACATTACTCAGAAGTTATTTACTCTATGGCTTTGAAAATCTAAATTAAGGGAGATATATATCTCCTTTGAAAGTATTTCAAGTTTGAGCCTAATCTGATAATCCCTTCATAGTCAGTACTAGTACAGGGAATTTTCATTCAACCTTTCAGTGAGACAGACAATAGGACACCAGTGTGGCACTCCTGAATGGTCACTCCTCTGTACAACCTGTTTCCTCTATTATTCTTGTTATTAGCCTATCTGACAAGCTCTCGTTCTCAAGGGATTGCATGGTCTTGGTCCTGAAAGCTTAGCGTCCAGGCTTTCAAACCATATCAAAATATACAGTATAATGCCAAATTTCTGCCTTTTTGGGCATTTTGTGGGGGAGGGTCACATATTTTCCAACAATGTTGTATCTTTCACTAGTCGCAAGCTGTTGCAGCCCAAGCTACTAGCTTAACCCATTCGTGACAGGAATTATTTAAAGCCTAATTTGATCAGCATTCTTCAAATTGGCAACATCAACATTTTTATTTTATTGCTACATTTTTTCTTATAAAACGTCATGTGTCTGAAATGAATATAAATTGACAGAAATTATGATGAGAAGTCAAAAAGTTGCCAATTTGCAGGGGAAAACGGTGATTTTAAACCTTCTATCACATTGCCAATTTAAGGATTTTAATGCTTATTTTCCTTTAAAAAATTTTCAGCATCAAACAACGAATATCGACGCAACCAAAATGGGCAAAGTTTGTGTAGAATTTTTTGCTCTTTCTGCTCATGTATTTGGTATGATTTTTAGGGCTTTGCATCAAAAGATATTAGGCCAAACCACAAAATGTGGACCTCTGTCATGAATGCCCAAGGAGTATTGTATGGAGACAAGGCCATGTACTCACCATCAACACCAGATAAACCACACTGAAAGATATGTTATTGTCATCCTGTAGGAGATGGAGGAGAAAAAAAATTGGAAAGGGATGAATTTACACTTTTTTCAAAGAGAAGAGAAACAATCACTTCATAATCCCCAAGTGAAAATCCGATTTTTCAAACTGCCTTTTACAGGGTTCATACACTTATACATCTTCAAAATTCCATGACTTTCCATGACTTTCCAGGGCAGAAAAATGCAACTTTCCATGACTGATCGATGATATGTGACGTAAAACTTACATAAAAAGCACGCTGATTAAGAGTTTCAAAGCTGATATGAGTGCCATGAATGCAAGGCTGGCCGGAGCGTGAATTTATTAACATGAAAAATATCTTGAATAAATGATTTTCCGTGACTTTCCAGAAGGAATCGACAAATTCCCTGACTTTCCCTGACTTTTTGCTTCTGGAAAAAAGAATTTCCAATTCCCTGTCTGACTTTCCAGAAATTCCCTGACCCGTATGAACGCTGTTTTATAACAAAACTACTGATTATGAAGTATACCTTTTCTTTAATAGTGGCACTTACAAAAAACACAAATGACATATTGATAATCAGAGAAAATACCTTGACACTATTCTTATTACTATCAGACTGAGTTGTCTGCTTAAGTCACCTAATGGATTATCTAATACACATATGATCATAACTTTTGTCTGACAGTATGACGGAACACTAGTCTTATCATTACTAGACTGAAATGTCAGATAAGTCACATTTTGGATTATTATCACTACTAGACTGAATAGTCAGATAAGTCACCTTTTGTCACCTTTATTTGAAATGCATCTGATCATAACATTTTATTGAAAGTTCAACAGAAAAAAAAACACTTTTTTTTTAAAAAACAAGAAAGAAGATGATGTGAATACTCTAACTAGAATATTAGAATTTCTTTACACCCAAAAGACTCCAAATCATAGTTTCCTTCTTCAAGGAGATTTGTTTCAACATGGCCACCATTTGCTTTATTCTACATGTAAGTCCTCCTTTTCCATTTCCTATATTGTAATACAGGCTTAATTATACTCAAATGTCATATTATTTTGCAGATAGATGTTTATACCCATGTGTGTTTACATTTGTTTTGTTCTAATTTTCTCAGAAATGAAATATATGAACAAACAAACTTTTCTGAGAAAAGAGGGACCTTCGTTGCGTTTAATTGAAACAATTCAGATTCTATTACTTGATGATTCTTTAAAAGTGCCAACTTACATATACTTTACTGCAACTTGTATGACCACCCATACCTGGAACAAAAAAAAAAAAAAAAAAAAAACAAAAAAAAAAACAAGAGTCTTTAGCCACATTACATAGTTTGCAGAGAAACAAGCGTAGTGTAGTTTTCTGTGTAACTGTAGAGAAGACAGAATTCTGGGAAAGGTGAACATTATTTCTGTAAACATTTTAACGATTTTCATAGCAGTGTGGAAGAACATCATAACAGATAAACCCCTTGAAAAAGATTACATTACATGCCCTAATGTATAAACTATAAGAAGAAACAGCGTGAGTGCTTTGGCCAAACAGTTGAACTGTGTAGTCCCATTTACCCATTTCTGTTTGCATCAGATTAACCTAATACAAAATAATCATCCGGCATTCTATAGGTTAAAGTTATGGAATATGAAGACACTTAAAGGAGAATTCAACCCAGGCATCAGTGTGCTCTTAGTGAATAAAGATGACCAAGAAGAGTAAACAGTGAAAGTTTGAGCAAAATCGGACAATCTGTTCACGAGTTATGAATTGTGAAAGTTTCAGTAAATCCCTACTATGGGGATCCTTGAGTTGGCAACTTTGCCAGCATCTGTGATGTCATCGTGGACAACTCTCAATTCATTTTGTACATAGTTTTTCAAAAAAGTTGATTTATATGAAATCTCAGGTCAGAAATCAACATAATTCTTCCCAAAATGCTTGCAGAATTGATATAGCCATGTCATACTAAAAAAAATAATTCAAAAGAATTTTTTTTATTTTTCTTGAAAATAAAGAAAATGTTAAATTCTGTGTACAAAATGAATGACATCACAGATGCTGGCAAAGTTGCCAATTTAAGCATTGCCATAATAAAGATTTACTTAAACTTTCAAAGTTCGTAACTCTTGAACAGATTGTGTGATTTTCTTCAAACTTTCACTGTTTGCTCTTCTTGTTCTTCTTCATTCACTGGAAGCACACTGATTTCTGGGTTGCGTTCTCCTTTAATGACAACTTGAAGGTAGATGCACAGAACTCAAGCACAAGTTTGGCTCCATGTGGGCCCTATTCTTTGCAATAGTGTAGGCATGTTTCCTAGTCTTTCAACCACATTCACTGGAAGTACATGGAAATTTACATTATCTCTGCGTAAAAATTATATTGTGGCCTATATTCTAAATCTATAATAGCAATTAACAACACAGAACATCTAATATATCACGCAAGATATGGGGGGGGGGGGGAGGGGGAGGGGTGATTGGCACTCATATTCGATAAGACAAGAGACATGATACAATATCACTTAGTTGATGCAGATTCCTTAGTCTTTCAATGACATTCACTGGAAGTACATGGAAATTTACATCAACTCTGTGTAAAAATGATATTGAGGCTTATATTTTAAATCCATAATAGCAACGCAGAACATCTAATATACAGAGCGAGATATTGGGGGATGATTGGTACCCGTATGTGACAATACAGGAGACATGATACATTATCACTTAGTTAATGGCACCAGCAAAATTAGATGAACAACAAAAGAATCTTGAGGATGAAGAATTAACATAGAATATAAAGATATACCAGGGACTAACATCATCATTCACTAGATTTTTTGTTCAGGTTGTTAAGGTGTATTTGTTCAAAACATTCAAAATAGCAGCCAAAGGTCTGAATTGTATTGAATTTACAACAAAAATGCAGTGTAATAAAAATTGATCTGATGAAACACAACAAAATACAAAATAAAGATAACATTTAAAAAAAAAAGAAGAAAAATTCAATTCAAGAGGGAAATGAAAATGAGAATTACAAAAAGGGAAGTAAAGAACAGATCAGAAAAAGACAGACACAGAAGAGAATAATCAACAGTGGGGAGCAGAAAATAAAACTCAAACAGAATTATTGCATGTAAACATTTGCAGAAGCATGATATCAAAATGTAAAACTGAATGGCAATAGGTATTTATAATTCAATGTCATAAATAATGAAGTTTTATTTATTACAGGAAAATATGTTGACATAAATAAATGAAATGAATAAAATATACTCACTCCCTAACATGAAGCTGTCATAGATGAGGGTTGCAACAGATGACAATTCAAAGGCAAGAATTATACTGTGGGGAGAAAAAAATATAATTAAGTAAAAAAAATTACATGTACATGTAGTTTAGTCTCAAAATTTTGCTGAATATAGCCTGCATGAACTAGAGTCCCCAGTTTTCCGCGATACGGAAAACGGAAAGATTTCACAGAATTCGAGAAGAACACGGAATTCACAAAATTTCACGGAAAATTAGATTTTCAGGTTAAAAAATCTGAATTATGAAGAATTGATTGAAAATCAAAGCAAAATCCAATAAAGCAAAATCATGCATCAGTGGAAAATCAGACGATCAAACCTGTTCGCACTATTAAGCATGTGTTCGCCAAGCTTGATCTGCATGCTACAGAGCGAAAATATTAAAGAAACTTGAGTTTTTCTAAGATTTCCACTATCTGTAATTGCTTTATCATATGTTTCGTACATGGCACCGAAGAACACGGAATTTGCATTTTAGGAAACGGAAAACTGGGGACTCTAGCATAAACCCATAGCAGCAGTACAGTGTCTCCTTCAGATGACACTTCTGCAGTATCTAATTATCCAGAATGCTGAGAATAACACTGCCCTACTTTGGCAAAAGGAAGCAAGAGACATATTATCAACCAAATTTGAGTTAAAGATATTTTCATATTTTACCTAACGTGCTCTTCTTCCAGTCAATTTTATGCATGAACACTCGTCCTGCTAAGAGATACGTTAGGCAAGACATCATGGTATTGCACTGATGTCACTGTAAATGACAGATACATTTTGCTCTTCTACAGGAAATGTCACTTTTATCACTTGCTTCCTTTAGTCAAAGTAGGGCAGAATAGATTTTACACGAGCAGAAAAAGGTGACATATCAGATAAATGGTGAGTCTATTTTGTAATGCTGTGTGTTTTATCACTTACAAATTAAAAGCAATGCGGATGTAGTCAATCATGAAAGAGTTGAATATGTAGGATGTAAATGTCCCTCTTGTTGAAATATTAATATTTGATCTTCCTATTCCTTTATCATGTGTTTTGAGGTGTCTTATTTTATGTTACTTTAACTCTTTAAATATGCCTATATAATGGGGTTTTTTTTTTTTTTGGGGGGGGGGGTTTGAGAACTTATTCTCACAAGGCCTCTGTGCCTTTTTTCCAAGTTCTCTGTTCATTCAATATCAATTTATAACAAAGGTAATATTTCATTTGAATACTTATAACATTATGATGTAAATAATTCTTGTATGCAATGCATTCATGTATGAACATATCTTTTTATCTGGATTAGTGCATGTGTGTGCCTATGAGATGGTAACTGGCAGAAATGCTCCCCAGCAGAGCGGGGAATGAGCAAGGTAACTCCGAGGGGAGCATTTCATGAAGTGTCTTGTCAGTGATTTTTACTGACAACTGTTATAAGCCACTGAAATCCTTGAATCTGATTGGCTGAGAGCAAATTTGTCAGTAAAATCACTGACAAGACACTTCATGAAATGCTCCCCTGAGTTGTACAATGTAATTCAATCCTATGGCTTCGGAAATAGCACACTTTATAAGGCACTATGGTCAGTAACTGGAAGAGTACAATACAAGAAATAAAAAAAATTTATGCCTCCGCAACTGCCAGATCGGAAATACATGGCACATTTATGTTGATTTTTTTTATTTTCATGTATAAAATGACATCTTTGACCTTGTGACCCCCAAATCTAATCAGATCATTTTCCCTTCCATATGCATACATGTGCTAAGTTTGAGGTTGATCTGTCAAGTGGTTCTTAAGTTATTGCGAGAACGAGCCATTTTTATGTGCATTATTACCTCTATGACCTTGACCTTTGACTCTTGAGACTCCAAAATCTAATCAGATCATTGCCCCTCCCATATGCATACACGAGCCAAGTTTGAAGTTGATCCGTCAAACGGTTCTTAAGTTATCGTGAGAACGAAAACGGGACGGACGGACGGACGGACGACCCGAAAACATAATGCCTCCGGCAACCACCTACGGTGGGCGGAGGCATAAAAACCCAAACAAACAAACAAACATGTACACTGTATAATTATACCATATTACAGTTATTAAAAACAAAAGAATACCCGGTAATACACATACACTGTACATGTAGCAGAATTAAATCAAAAGTAATGTTCCCTATCACATGCACATACACGTGCCTTATCTATCAAGTGCTACAGTCAAACAAGACCAAAGGTGTTACAAGGGTCCATATGATAAGAAAAATTTCATATCAATTTGCATAACCCGTACTTCTTTCAAACATCATGAATGTGTTGATCATAAGCAAAGTTATACCTACTACTGACCTTTCATTTCCAAAGTCTATGTTTATCCAAGACAGGACGCTGCATGTAGCTGCTATGAAATATCGGAAATATCTGGACTAGGAGGGGGAGGGGGGATTTTAAAGGAAGTTCATATGGCTAACAACCTGGATATACATGCAATCACCCATCTGATAATAAGTGTTACTAATGTTTTTTTTAGCAAAATAAGTTCGATAATATAGTCCTATTCATTCAGGGTAGCCAGATCGATATAATGCTGCTATTCTTGGTCCTTTGTAATCCTCCCTACTGCAAATATGAAATTCAACAGTAGACAGAGATATCCCACACATGGCGCAGACAAAGGCACTTTCGGTTTTCCTGCAAACATAAGGGGTCGATTCTTAACAAGTCCTGTAAAAACAATAGTTTTTGAGCCTAGAAAATGCGAGCAACAAATTCAGATGCCACCTGCACACATCTAATAAACTGATCAGGAGAGTTTATGAAAGCTGAACAATATTTTCGTCAAATGAGGAATTTGTACAACCTGGCAGTACATTTTCCGTGGAAGCCAGAAGAAATCTTGTTCAAATATATGGTGCTACATTGTGGCACCACATATGTTAATGGTGCTCATCAACGTGTCCACTCTCAAATTACAGAGAACTTTGTCAAAACTTGTGCAGACAATCTCATGACAACATATTTTGCGCTAACTTTTTAGGATTTTGATTGGTGCGCATTTTTTTTTGCAGCCTGGCAGCAAACAAAAATGTGTCTTGCCTCGGTAACATTTTTTTGTCGCCTCATACCCCACAGACTTGTACCCTAAAAAAACGGCCCCACAATGTTACCTCACATCTGAACGCACCTTTACTATTTGGTTCAATAATTGAACTTGAAAGTACTTACCTCCATATATTTCTTTTTTGTGTTCTCCTTTGGCTTCTTAGCATGCTGACATTGTGCAGTTTCTTGGTGATGTAGATACCACATATCAAGAACATTTGAACCAAGATGCATTCCACTCCAGAAAACATCACCCAAAATGGATCTACACAGAGAAAAAAACAAAAAACAATGTCATGATATGATTATGTTAACTGATGTTGCATTTTTCAGGATGTACTCTTACTGAATGCATTCAGGGCTCTACAAACCCACTTGCCCCCTTGCCCGGGGCAAGGTAAAAATCATGAAAGGGCAAGTGAATTTTGAAGTCACTTGCCCAAAAGGGCAAGTCAATTCCATCAAAGCTATGATGAGAACAAATGAAAAAATCAGTTGACGTAATGCTCACAGTGCAAGTACACTTCAGCAATGGCTAATGAATATGAATGCTGCAAAATTTAACTCATTCGTGACAGGAATTATTTAAAGCCTAATTTGATCAGTTTTATTCTTCAAATTGGCAACACCAACTTTTTTATTTTATTACTACATTTTTCTTATAAAACGTCATGTATCTGAAATGAATATAAATTGACAGAAATTATGATGAGAAGTCAAAAAGTTGCCAATTTGCAGGGGAAAACGGTGATTTTAAACTTTCTATCACATTGCCAATTTAAGGATTTTGATGCTTATTTTCCTTGAAAAAATTTTCAGCATCAAACAAGGAATATTGACGCAACCAAAATGGGGACAGTATGTGTAGAATTTTTTGCTCTTTCTGCTCATGTATTTGGTATGATTTTTAGGGCTTTGCATCAAAAGATATTAGGCCAAACCACAAAATGTGGACCCTCTGTCACGAATGGGTTAATTCAAACTGTCATGAGTTGTCTTATTTTGTGGAAAGAGAAGCCATATATGTTTTCGGGCAAGCAGGAAGACAAATTTTTGTAGAGCCCTGATGCATTAATTGTGGTTTCAAACCAGTTTCCCTTGGTTTGCTTGTGTCTTTTACATGTACACCGTGTGCCTAATAACCCAATGGCCACGGGAACCAGATGCCCCCTGTACTAAACTCAAACGAACTTGGAGAATGCAGCAGTCAATGGGTTAACCATTCATGACAGAGGGACCACAGTATATGGTTTGACCAACTTTGATGCAGAGCCCTTAAAACATATCAAATACATCTGCAGAAAGAGCAAACAAACTGTACACATACTGTGTCCATTTAGGGTGCATTAGTATTATTTGCTGCACTAAAACCTTCAAAATCACTGTTTTTCGATGCAAATTGGCAACTTTTTATTTTCTCAACATACTTTCCATCAAATTATATGCATTTCAGACACATGACATTTCATTCATATAAAAAAATAAAATAAATGATAATATGCAACATTTATATAGCGCTTAATACAAATGTTTCTAAGCGCTGCATATTATTACCCCGGCTTTAGCACGGCCACCTTGATCAGGCGCTCGAGCATTCAAGGAATTTCTTCCTACCAGGTACCCATTTACTACACCTGGGTGGAGAGTGACAAAAATGTAGCAATAAAAGAAAAATCTTGGTGTTGCCAATTTGAAGAAGAAGAGCTGATCAAATCAGGCTTGCAATAATTCGTGTCATGAATGGGTTGAAGTTCCAACCCTGCTGCAATCCCAGAATAAAAGCCGAGACCAGGGGAGTGTTTCATCAAGTGTCTTGTCAGTGATGTTTACCGACAACTGTTATAAGCCAGTGAAATCCTTGCATCTGATTGGCTGAGAGCAATGTCAGTGAAATTCACTGACAAGACACTAGCTGAAACACCCCTGAGAGGGCCATACAGGGGAGCATGTGCATGTTGGACTGTTTTCATAGTTAAAGATATAAATTACCACCATGATCAGCAAACAAAAATAGTTACTTTTTGTACTGTGGAAAGGCAAAATATCTTAATACTTCCTACCATTCCTTCAATTGGATCTCAATCTCCTTGATCAAATTTTTCAGATTTTTTGATCAGCAATCTTGTTCCTCTAAATCTCACACATACGCTCGGTAGCACTACTTGCCTATTGCAGGCAACCCTCCCCCCCCACCAACATCGCCCCTGTACCATATCGGCGTGAGGTTTAACAGTATAACTTCGCATTTGTGCAAATACGCCAGTGAAAGTGTCAGAGCAAATTTAGGACAAACCTCGACATGTAAGAGACTGATCCTTTGAGATGATGATACCCAAGATTGTGACACCCAGGAAGTAGGCACCGAACAGGACTAGTACTGGTAGAACAAGGCTGCAAAGAACAAGAAATGTACTATCAACCATAAAATAGTTACTAAATCAAAATATAAATTGTGCAAAAATTTGTATTTTGATGATTTTTAAATGCATTGTTTATTCAGTAAATATTTCCAAAAGTTGGCAAAAATTGCTGCAATGAGAAAACACTGTATGAATAAAACCAATGCACCAAAGTTAAATCACGAAACTGTAATACAGGCTTACTCAGATATGGTGCGACACCCCCCCCCCCCCCAGTGATAAATCCCCGCAACATTTTTTAGTGTCAAGTCTATGGGATATCAGGCGGCAAGAAAAAATGTTGCCAAGGCAGGAGACATTTCTTTTGTCCCTGGCTACAAAAAGCAGTGGACCAATCAAATACTTAAAAAGTTAGCACAAAATGTGTTGCTATGAGTGTGTCTACACAACTTTTGACAACACTCTTTTGAGAGATGATACGTCAAGGCAAGTTCATTAACCTTTAAGGGGAGTGGTTTGTTGTGCCATACATGTATCTGAACACGAAAAATGTTGCGGGGATTTGTTGTGGCCATTGGTCACCTCATATCTGAACAAGCCTTAAGCACTAGTTTTCATTCTTGAAGTCTCTTTGATACAATGGAGGAGGAAGGGGAGAAGGAGAAG
>CM057171.1:18219698-18257115 GCA_029962745.1 Echinometra lucunter
AAGAGAAGAAGAGTGTCTTGCATTGTGAAACCGTTGAGAAACCTAGCCACTATGATAAGGTGTGGAAGTATTCAAGGCCTTCTTTTCTCCTACTGAATCAAGAGTGATAAATATAGACTAGTGCCTTGCTGAAGGATGCCAGTTCTTGGGCTGGGTTTTGAACCCTAGGCATTTTGATCTACAGCTACATGTACAGTCCAACCACTCATCCACATTACCACTACCACTGACTCATGTGCCGGCATAAATCTGGTCAGTCAAAACAGTAATAGAGGTCTGAATAATAATAATAATAATAATAATACAAAAACATTTATTTGGCACTTAATACAGACGTTTCTAAGCGCACTGTTTTCTGTCTATAATTTAATACCAGGAATTAAAGTTAGATACAAATACAAAAATTATATAAGAAACCTTTAAGTTAATTGACTGACCTACAACTTGGACATTCCAGAGAATTATTTATTAAAAAGCTAAGTTTTCAGCAGGGTCTTGATTCACGGAAGTGGCTCAATGCATATGGGCAGGTAGAGAATTCCAGAGAGAAGGGACAATTGTGGAAAAAGCACGATCACCATATTTTGTGGGAGTGCGAGGTCCAGGAGTTAACTGCATTGTAGAAGATGAACAGAGAGTCCTTGAGGAAGTACTGGAACGTAAAGAAATGAGATCTGCAAGATACTTGGGGGCTTGCCCATTCAGAATTTTGTATGCAAGGAGAAGAACTTTAAAAGATATATGGTGAATGTATTGGAAGCCAGTGGAGAGAACCCAGGATTGGGGCTATGGGCTCAGATTTCCTAGAGAGGGAGACGAGTCTTGCAGCAGAATTTTGTACCCGTTGGAGTGGAAGTAAGTATGTATGAGGGAGGTTAGAAAATATGGAGTTACAATAATCTAGTGGCAGGAGACAAAGGCATGCGTTAATTTTGCGGCTGTGGGTAATAAGAGACTAAAGAGCTCAATAGGGATTGTGTACTACAGCAATTCCTGACCTATACTGGCACAGCCAGTAAGTACATGGGCTAGGCTTCTCTCAAGACCCTATGCATTCTAATATTAGGTGTCAATTAGGGTCTGCGCTTATAGACTAGCTATCCCTTGTGATAACTCTCTCAGTAGCCCACAGTTCAACTCAACATCACAGCTCAAACATCCTATCCAAAATCTTGCCTCAAAATCATACTTACAATCGATTGAGATATTCTCTCCTCAGTAACCTCATAGATCTCGCTAAATAGAAGTGGCACACAAGGACGAGTTGAGCCATCTTTAAGAGCTGTACACATAGTTCCATGGCCGGGTAATGCATAAAGAGCCAGTGTATCATGCTGTCATAAGCAAAAGAAAAAAAGAAAAGTCACAGTAAGTAAAGAAATGACATTCAGATTTTAATATAGACAGGTCTGTCAACTATCATCGCCCTGCATTATCATTATTTTTCTGACAGTTTTTAATTTCAAAAGGGTATGATAATGACGGTATTATCAATCCTGTCATCCATCTGTGATTAGGTAACTAAAAGAAAATACAGTAAGTTTAAAGATGAAGTGGAGTTTTGTTCATGTGATTACAAAGTGAAAGAAGCTGTTTCTAAACCTAAGAATTAGTGCATACCTTGAGGTTTTAAAATGATCAAAATGACAAGAAATCAAAGCAATTTCTAATACTGAAAAGCAAATACTGCACGCAGAGAAATGGGTAAATGGGACTACACTCAAATGTTAAGGCCAAAACACTTGAGCTGTTTCTTGTTATACTTTGAATATGAGGGCATTTGAAGAGTAATCCTTTTCAAGGGATATATCTATGACATTCTTCCAAATTGACAGAATACCTGTAATTTGAAAGCTCATAAAGTTATTTCTTCATCTTTCCTAGATTTCAAGTTCTCTTTCATTCAAATAGCACTTTGATAGGCCATTTTCTGAAGTATGGCACTCCAGAGCACTTCAAAATCATGTCTCAGATCTCACTGATTTCATTAACAATCCATGAAGGGGTCTCTGCACTATGAATGACACCAGACAAGCCTTCCATGTTCAAACTATTATGAGACATGTACTAGTACTTGATTACACTCCTACAATGTAATCACTTATTTCCCTTTCACATTGAAACTGTAATTTAAGAGATAATTTTTCATAGTTCAAGGAGATGTGTAAGTACATGTAGTAGTTTTCATGACTAAAGTATAGTATCTTTGATGCATGTACATGTACAATGAAGAAAAAAAGAGGAGAACGAGGAGCAGAAAAAGGGAGAGGAGGAGGAGGAGGAGGAGGAGGAGGAGGAGGAGAAGAAGAAGAAGAAGAAGATGAAGAAGAAGAAGAAGAAGAAGAAGAAGAAGAAGAAGAAGAAGAAGAAGAAGAAGAAGAGGAAGAGGAAGAGGAAGAAGAAGAAGAAAAAATATGACTATTTAAGCAACCCTGATGCTATTTCAAAAACATACAATTATTCCAAAACTCATACAGGCCAAACACAATTTCAGTGCTTGTCTTCTCATAATATGTAGCTATTAATTTGGACATGTACAGTTACAGTACATGTATTTCTGACTCCAATCTTTTCCACATAATATCAAACGGCCTTTCTTGTACTCTAATATTTACATGCACTTTTCTCAAATAGAAATTGATCTAAGTTCGACCATCAACAATGTCTAGGCACAACCTTGAGCACTGAAAATCTTGCAGAAGGGCATTATTGCAAATTTTGTATGTGTGAGGGTGTGTGTGTAAGAGAGAGATAGAAAGGGGAGGGAGAGAGAAAGAGGATAGAGGGAGAGAAAGAGAGTGAAAGAGAGTGAAAGAAAGAGAAAGAGAGAAAGAGAAAGGGAGAGGGATGGAAGAAGAGAGAGAGAGAGAGAGAAAACTCTACAAACAGCAGAGCTTTTATGAATAGGCATCTGCAAATCCACATTTCCTATACCTTATTAAAAGTAATGTTATACACTGTGTAGTATATCATTTTACGACCCATACCAAAACAATACTAGAATTTAGGGAAGGAAACAATTGTTTTCCTTTATTCGTGGTCATTTCACTGTATTTCCTAAAGGAAACTGTCATTCATGTCTGCAAAATATCCTACGCACCAGACAAACTTTGTAAGCTGAGCTTTTGTTTGCATCAAAAAGTGTTTCTACATCATTTACATTTACATGTACATCTACATGACACAGTGAAGTATCAGTTGTGATACATTACACCTGGGGGCGTTTCATCAACATTTGTTGTCTGACAAGTTGTCAGATCTGACATCTTTCCATGATTTTGATTGGCTGAGAAGCATCGTTACTGTGGCAACTGTCGGATAAAACAGACTTTGTCGGATAAAACATCCGAAAAGTCCTTTCCATGAAACAGGGTCCTGTACTTCAAAACATAACTAGACTGACGTCATAGCAAAAGTCGACCAGAAAGTTTCTATCCACCATTAATTTAAAAAAATGAGAGAAAATTCATGTCTTTCCACAAAGACTGCAGTGTTCATTGAAACCAATATGGCAGTTTCCAAGTTCAAATACTGCCTATTAAATGCATTAACCTGCTGCAGTACAGTGCCTCCTTTAAGTGACATTTCTGCAGTATCTTCTGATCCATAATGCTAGGATAATGCTTGAGGTGAAGCAGCAAATATTACTGAAAATTATGAGTCCAGCTAAGCTAAGCTGTTCTTGAATAAGATTGCTTGAAACTTCTCTGAATTGGCAATGCAGTGTAAAATATATAGAGTACTGTAAAAGTGGAAATTTTTGCGCGATTAATTTTTCACGTTCAGCCAAGTTAAACACAGTCTGGACAGTTAGGATAACTGTATTCCCATGCATAATAAACAAAATATTTTGTATAAGTGTCGTGCCGCGCGAAAGCGTGAAAAATTTCAACACCGCAAAATATTCCACATTTACAGTGTTCGCTAATGTCACATGGAAATTGGAAAATTTTTGATTTTTTAAATTTTCATTTACACTGGTTTATGTTATTTACATGTACACCGTATATCTTTCCATTTCTTTAAAGGGGGTACCCAATGCTGAAACAGTGTTCCTTCATTTGAGCATGATTTTATCAGCAAAAACTCATCTGCCTAAAGTTTTAAAAAAGTCGTTTCACCGAGAAATACCCCAAATATGGTAAGATTTCAGCCTAATTTTGGCCCTAAGCTGTGTCCCAGTTTCAATTGGGTACCCACAATGACGTCATTGTGGTTACCTTGTCGCGCAGTTCTAGCAAAATGCGCGCAAAGGTATGATACATATTGTACAGTCTAGTGCACGCCACAACTGCAATGAGCAAAGCTGGGTAGCCACATCTACGTCATACTTCATACTCAAATGTTTAAGTCATCCCTTGACTAATCACAAATAATTTGCCAAAATGCATTGATTTCGATTGAAAATCATCAAATATTCTTAGAATTCTATTCTTGATCATATATCAAAATTTTTTTTAACCACTGTGCGATCACTTTAAAGGAGAATGCAACCCAGGCATCAGTGTGCTCTTAGTGAATAAAAATGACTATTAGTAAACAGTGAAAGTTTGAGCAAAATCGGACAATCTGTTCAAGAGTTATGAATTTTGAAAGTTTCAGTAAATCCCTCTTATGGGGATCATTGAGCTGGCAACTTTGCCAGCATCTGTGATGTCATCATGGACAACTCTCAATTCATTTTGTACATGATTTTTCAAAAAAATTGATTTATATGAAACTTCAAGTCAGGAATCAACATAATTCTTCAAAAAATGCTATGCAGAATTGATATAGTCATATCATACTCAAACAATAAATCAAAATGATTTTTATTTTTCTTGAAAATAAAGAAAATGTTAGATTCTGTGTACAAAATGAATGGAGAGTTGTCAACGATGACATCACAGATACTGGCAAAGTTGCCAATTCAAGGATTCCCACAATAAGGATTTACTGAAATTTTCAAAGTTCATAACTCTTGAATACATTGTCCGATTTTCCTCAAACTTTCACTGTTTACTCTTCTTGTTCTTCTTCATTCACTGGAAGCACACTGATGTCTGGGTTGCATTCTCCTTTAAGCAATGTAACAGTGCAAACTAAAAATAACTGTTGCCCATTTGAGGAGGGTAATGTGATTAATTGAGCTCTTAAGAAAACTTTGTACTGCTATGAGTTATTAACTGAAATGGCTATTTTGAGGGAGTTGATTATCATTAGAATACATGTACATTTGTATTTACCAGTATATAAATAGTACTGCTGCATATGGTTAATGTACACAGAATCTTATAATACGATATTTGGATAGACGATTCTAAGTAATCAACATGCCCTTTGCAATCAGCTGAGAATATATAAAATTTCAGTCTTATTCTGTCCAGTATCTCACAATCTTATCAAAAACCTACAGTTGGTATTTACACACAACAAACAAAACGCCCAAATCTGACGTACTTTAAAGTTTATAACGAAACTATCAAACAGCCTGACGTGAGAATCACCATTAATTGCATTCCTATCATGAGTGGGTATAATGATAATTGCTATTTTGCCAGTTCAGCAATGATTATTGACATGTACCCCCAACTGTGAAATTCTGGGCTAGTTGTGCCCTCTGCCCACCATGACTTTGCATTTGTAAGTTTGTATACAAAGCAATCAAGCATAACTGTCGTGGTGTGAATAATAAAAGGGGGTGTATCTCTGGAACAAAGAGGGAACGGAATCAGAGAAAGGAAGAGAAATACGATAAGAAAAGATTTGTTTATATGCATATTACACTGACTGCATCTCAATGCTTTGTACTGTAAATGTACACATCTCCTAATGTAAAGTACATCTTGTGAATGCACTGATAGAGTATACAGTGATGTAAAATTATTTAGAAGATACATAGGGGAGGTGACAGCTAAACATACATGTATTCTTACAATTTGGGAATGTGTTCAAAGACCATAAGTGCATGTACAGTGTACGTGTACAGTATGTTTGTATTGTATGAAAAATATGTTACTGGTGCATGCTTAGTCTAAAGACACAGACTCTACATGAATTTTGACACATAATGAAAATTCTATGAGCCCCCACACCAACTAAATATTCCTGAGTGTTACATTTACTTAGATGTACAGTATTAGAAACATGGAGGTAGATTTTGAAGGCTTAAAGTGATTACACAATGGTTTAAAAAAAAAATTGATATATGATCAAAAATAAAATTCTAAGAAGAATAACATTAAAAATTTGATGATTTTCAATCGAAATCAATGCATTTTGGCTAATTTTCTCATAAAAAGTCAAGAGTTGACCAAAAAATTTGAGAATGAGGTATGACGTAAAAGTGGGTACCCAGCTTCGCGCATCACAGTTGTGCTGAGCGCTAGACTGTACAATATGTATTATACCTTGTGCGCATTTTGCTAGAATTGTGTGACATGGTACCCACTTTGACGTCATTTTGACGTCAAAGTGGGTACCCAGTTGAAACTGGGTCACAGCTGAGGGGTCAAAAATATCCTGAAATCTTGCCACATTTGAGGGTTTCCTTGGCAACGTGACTTTTTGAAAAACTTTAGGCCGATGATTTTCTGCTAATAAAATCACGCTGTTTTAAATGAACTAACATTGTTTCAGCACTGGCTACCCCCTTTAACCCATAGAGGTACAGTGTCACCTTTAGGAGACTCTTTTGCGGTATCTGTTGGTTCAGAATGTTAGGCATCACATATTATACATGAGCAGAAAGAGAAAAATGCACTGACAAATTTGAGCCTATTCCCATAGCTGTATGGTGTGGTGCTCTCGATTTAGAGCAGTTTAAGTGCAACTAATCATTAAACTCTTTAAATTGGCAATGCAGTGAATAACATATAATCACTATTTGTGTGTTCAAATTGGCAATTTCTGATTCAATTTTACAATTATATTTCATTTTGGTTTATGTTATATCCATACTTATTTTTTTCAAGCTATGTAAATGTTGAGAAAAAAAAAATTGTATTGCCAATTGGATGATTAAAGATGATTAATGTGGACCTCAAGAAAGCTCTGTACTGCTATGGGTTAAAAAGGCTCAGGTACATTAGGGGCAGGAACATATACAATAAAAGGAAAGACTAAAAAGGGAAAGGAGTTAGAGGGGACTTTCTATGCAACATTTATGTTACACAAATGTGTTTCAAGACCGGAAATAAGATCATAAAACCTTTTAAGTGGGCCCTTTTTATGCAAAGGGGCTTTGCAAGAGACTATTAGTACATGTACAGTACACTGGCCTCCTAAAGAGTTTAGATAGAAAACTCCTCTCTGCTCCCCACCCCCCCCCCCCCCCCCCCCCCGAATTCTTATTATTTTCTCTGCTGCCACATGATCAACAATAACAATAAAAGTAGATTGGAAGAACTACTTTGATCCGGTATGTGTGGGATGTTGATCTAATTCCTAGTACGAACAAAGTCCACCTACACTATACATATCAACAAAAATCTACTCAATGGCATTCCGCTTCAAAATGGATAGTTTATTTTTTTTTTCAATATCCATGTTCACTGCACTGTATGCACAGCAAATTCCACTTTCTTGGACTATGAGAACAGAATCTATTCAATTAAATTCCTTTATCAATGATCCTGCTTCAAAAGTTGTTCGCTATACTGCATCCATGGATTGCAATTTGCATTTCTCTTGGACCATGAGAACAGGGTATATTCATTGAATTTCCTGTACACAAATGTATCAATTATTCGGTCTGTCGATCAATCAATAATTCAGTCTGTCGATCAATCAATCAATCGATCATTCTGCCTTGGCAATTTTAGCCTTTTAAACATGCACATGCAGTCATTTCTTGGGAGACAAAAATTCGCATGTAGTTTGCAGTGTTAGGCACTTCCAGCTCTCATCAAAATTGTAACAAAGGGTAGACAAAATTTATCAGCATTCTACTCTCTTTTTTTTGTGAGAATGAATTGTTTCTACTTTTATATCCCTTGCGAAGTATTTACATGTAGGTAATCTACTTGTAACCCCCCCCCCCACCAAACATTGCATATTAAACTTTTGAACATGGTCTGAAGACCCTGGGTATATTATAATTGCTTGAAGTACATGTATATGTATATGGACTGACGTTCATTTTGGAGTCATTCACAAAACAAGATTTTTAAAAAGCATGATGAAAAATGTACAATTACAATAATACATATATCTGATGACATGCAAATGCTTAAAAATACATAAAACAGTAAAAAACAGTATGTAGAACTAGAAAATCAATATTGAGAATAGACTAGTGAGGAGATACATGTATAATATTGTGTTCTACATAAGAGTGGTTTAACCCATTCGTGACAGGGGTCCACATTATGTGGTTTGGCCTAAAATCTTTTGATACAAAGCCCTAAAAATCATACCAAATACATTAGCAGAAAGAGAAAAAAATTCTACACAAACTGTGCCCATTTTGGTTGCGTCAATATTCGTTGTTTGATGCTGAAAATTCTTTAAAGGAAAATAAGCGTTAAAATCCTTAAATTGGCAATGTGATAGAAGGTTTAAAATCACCATTTTCCTCTGCAAATTGGCAAATTTTTTACTTCTCATCATAATTTCTGTCAATTTATATTCATTTCAGATACATGACGTTTTATAAGAAAAATGTAGCAATAAAATAAGAATGTTGGTGTTGCCAATTTGAAGAATAATTCATAATTAATAAATAATTCCTGTCACAAATGGGTTAAATACATGAATATTTTCTACTCTTATTTACCTGGTGAAGTGATAATGTAATATCAAAATATGAATATCAAATATGGATATGAAACAATATTCACAGAGCACAGGTATAAAGAGTGGGAATAATGATAAGGGGTGGGGGGGGGGGGTGGGAGAGGGGGTGTGAATTGTCTGGCTGATGTCATACTCGACAGACAGGGAACTATGACCTACATCTATGTCACATCAAACATCATTTCTACAGAGGGATATCTTGATCCACGTATTACTGAGCACTATCCGCTTACATTCTGGACAAAGTCTGGACCCAACCCTCCCCTCAAAGCAGGTTGATAATTCTGCACTTGAGCATCAAGTAAAGATTCGACCGATACCGATACTGTTCATATCAATTGACTTTATAGATTAGGATTCAATCTTTTCTATGCTTTAAATTGCTTATACAGTGTACATGTATGTAAATACATGAACAGGGTGCAAATTAATACATGTAGTTAAACTATTAAAGTGAATTATTAAAAAGTGTATATGGTGTGGTACAATGTAAGTTAAGACAAATGTCCCATGCTCAACAAAATAACCATGCTTGCGGTATTTGAGCAGTGTTTTCTACAAGAGTTTTTGAATATTTCTGTTAAAGAAAAGGATCACATGATACATGTGTAGCATCACTTAAAAAACTAATAAAGGCAAATATGTACACATAATCCTATTGTTGGATATCAATTTCATGAGAAGTACCTCTTCAGGTTTTGACAATTCTAGCTTCTCAAATATACATTCTATTAAATTGAACTTGACAATGCAAACATTTCCTGGTAGCGGATATTTTGGGGACTGGGAATTTCCACATATGACTTAGGAATCATGTCATGTAAATATTTGAATTGTTTATTTCTAATTTTCTTCATAGCTTTATAAAGAGGAAAAAAGAAAGAAAGAAAGAAAGAAAAATATTGTTTTAAAAAAGACAGCTGCAGAATATCGGGAAAAACGGACAAGTTACACCAAGTCATCTCCCAAGCGCAGGACAGGTTTTCGCACTGAACAATTGAAGAAAGATGCCGATTCGGTTTAAATTGAAGTATCCCCTAATATTTTACACTTGGACAATATCCATGGTACAGTCCCATGAAGAAGAAAAGATGAGAAAGAGAGAAAAAGAGATTTACCAATAGGACTGGGGTAGATTTCTTTTTAAAAATTTTATTACAAGAAAAAAATGTCAAAAATTTAAAACAATTTTTGAAAAGCAATCAGATCATATAATTTCAGCAGCTTATCATGACAAAAATACTAATGAATTCAACTTTTTACTGATAGTTTTCATAAAACAGGACCTTGAAAAAGAAAACAAAAGAAAACAAAAGAAAACAAAGGAAAACAAATGAAACAGGCAAAATAACATAAAACAAAACAAAAAGAAAACAAAACAAAACAGCAAAAGGGAAAAGAAAAGAAAAAAAAAGATAAGAAAATACAACAAAACAAAACAAAGTAAAAAGAACAAATGAGAGAAAGGTCAAATGAAAAAAGAGATAATAAACAAAGTTAGCTAAAATAGAAAAAAAAGAAAGATACTTACATTAGAAGACATTCCAGTGAAGCAAGAGAAAACACAGCCATTTGGTGATATCTCCTTCCAATATCCACTAACTTGGCAACCTGCAATTAAAGGGGAAAAGCATCCAGAAATATTTGAAACTAAATTGCATGTCAATCTGATCAGGTGACAAGAAGGAGAATACTTGCAGACCTTGGTTTCCCGACCGCCATGAAATAATGAAAGCATGTACATGTACATGTATGCTTGTTAGTAATAAACCAAGGGACCTACCGGTATGTCTTTACGCCCTGTCCGAGGGACTACATGTACAGGTACATGTCGGTAATGATGATTAAAGGCATTGGCTAACTTTGTGAGTAGCTGATTTAAAAAATTCTCAAACTAAGATGAAACATGTGTATGAGTACTTGCATGCGCACTCCTTACATGTATGTCTATTCTGTGCAACCGACCCTCGTATATTTTTCAAACATTGGTTCACATTTCTTATATATATAAAAATACTTCCTGTGGATATTATACTTTGAAACTTTCAGATTGGTATTTTTACACTATAACCCTTATGTTTATCCCATTTTCAAGTAACAAAACAAGATTTGTTTAAATCATAACAATGTTAACCAATGTCTTTAATGCCTGACTGAAGAGTACCAGCACATTGGCTTGGTTTGGAACCTGGGATTTTTCCAGTAATGAGACATGTGGTCTACCACTGAGCTATTGTATCTCATTTTAGTCCAGAGTCTCCTTTGTTCAGTGAGATTTATCCTGAAGTTATAGTCAACAGACAACAAATGATACTAGTATTCAGTGAAGGGCCATCTTTTTGAACAATTGTCGACTGTACCTGCAGTAAGTTGTAGGAAGTGAATATCATCACTTTAAACCTAAGGAAATACCCAAATCCAGGAGTTAAAAGGTTAATATGTCAGGGAAATCATAAATCTAGTGTAGATTACAATATCTCACATTTTTATTGGTAACTGACGAGTCCAAACGTAAATTACTAAAACAAACATTTCTTTGCATACATTCTGTATCTATAAAACCTTTATTATCAAATTTGTGTACAAAATTGCACTTGTTTCAACAGCTTTATGATGAAAAAATGCAAGAAACATCTCGTACATAAAACAATTGAAAAATTATAAATGCACAATTTGAAAGCAGTCCTCGATTCTCTTACATAAAAATGTGCGATTAAAATGCAACACAAAACATGAACGCAAGTCCCAAATACTCAATCCTGATTGGCTAAAAATCAAATTGCATTTGATCTTTTGAGTTTGTTGCGTTTAAATGCAACTTTTTATGCACAATGGCCGACGTTTGAAAAAGTTTCTTGCAATGAAAATGTTGCAAGGCTAACAATTTGTAAAAAATTTGATTTCACAATGTACATGTAGTCAATTCTGTGTTCTATTTCTGCTTCTGAAGTTCCCATCATACATATATGCAGTCTACACTATAAAATAAACCAGTATTGCAGACGAGAGCCAAGAACAAGACCAGGGCCCAGTATTGGCCAGTAACACAAGGTTCAGCAATCGATCGTATGATTGGTTTATATGGGATTGATTACAATTATGCAATTAATCGCTCAACTTGGCGTTACTAGGCGCAGGAGGAAACCTTTAGATAAGGGCTTGATCACATACATGTATGATGTGGCAAATCCTTTGATCCCCCCTCCTCCCCCCCCCCCCCCAATCTTTTTTGCCTCTTTGCAGCAAAAGATGTGGACCAATCAAATTCTTACAAAGGTCATAATATTGAAAGTGCAACTTATGGCAAACTTCTCTTTTATTTATATGTGAACTATTACTGAGGCATTAGTGAGCATCTCATTATCTCCAGTGGTGGATTTACCACCAGGGGCAGCACTATGGGGGAGTGGGGGGGGGGGGGGGGGGTGACCCCCTTGACCCCCCTTCCCCTATGATATTTCAAGTGACAAAAAAAGAACAAAATAAGAGGAGAAAAAGAGAAAAAAAGAGGAGAAAGAAGAAAGAATAATATGGGAAATGAGAGGGTCAGGTCATGGAACTATATACATGTAATACCCTATTTTTTCATTTAAAAAGTAAATAAACTCACCTAAGGGTAATCTTGCCCCCCCCCCCCCATCAAAATACCCTGGCGCTGCCCCTGTTTACCACCGTATATCTGAATAAGCCTTAAGGGGTGTAAAAGCCAAGTCACATGCATAGAAAGAAAAATAGGCCAAGGCTGGTCATTATTGGTCTCTCTGCACTACTGCTATGAGCCCCAGAAAACCCCTGGAAAAAAGAAACTGCAAAGGCAAAACAAGGAAAAAAGAAACTGCAAAGGCAAAACAAGAAAAAAAAAATGATAATATGAAAATCACTTAGAATTTGAGGCCATGTGACAAGAACAAGACTTCCCTTCCCCTTGTCTTTCCAACGATACAGGATAAAACTCACTTCCTATTTTCGATTCATATACACGCACAATTAACAAAACAAACAAAGGAAAGCATTTTATTTATTTTCAAAAAAAGCTTTGTTTTAAAACTTCACTCCCAAACTCTTTAAATCAACTTCAGGCTTTCGCCTTCATTGACTCTTGCGGTTTGAATTGGACAATGCACATGTACTTTCACTCTGACTCAAGAATTCAAGGGCGTTTCATTGTGTGTGTGCAGTCGAGGGAAAAAAGGATCAGAATGTAAGATCCTTTTAGTTGAATGTATTCTCTGAAAGCCAGTCATACACTGTAACTGTCTATTGGGGAGCTTTAATACTGTATGTGCTATGATGTGTTACTGCATGTTAAATTCATCACTCAATTTGTGGAACATACAAAGTAATGCAGTTTGAAATGAACAAGATGTACATTTGTACCTGTAAACTCATAAAGACAGAGCTGACATCAGATTGTTTGTCTTTTTTTTCTGGGGGGGGGGGGGGGATTGTGATAATGTGTTTTTGCAATTAATGAACAGTACATGTATGTTATCACATACCAGACTGGATCATGAATGTATGCTTCTTTCAAGCATGCACTAGCCCATTCAAGCTAATGATTTATGGGAAGTACAAAAAATTGGTAAAGTGGTCAAACTACAAATGTACACTGCATGTATGTACATGTAGATCTGCAAAACTATACATGTAGCCATTTTAGATTCATTTCATATGCTGTAAAAATGTTGTGGTTTACCAAAATAATTGTTTGAAAGTAAAAAACAAAAACAAAACAAAAAAACAAATAAAAACAAATACAAAGTAAGAAGAACTTCAAGAAAATCAGAAGCCTAACAAGTACATTGCATATATGCACATTTTCAAAAAAAAAAAAAAAAAAAAAAAAAAAAAATTGATTTACTGAAATTTGTGCTTGTACATGTACGTGCACATAAAGCTTGAATTCTGCATTTGCATTCTTTGAAAAAGAAGCTTCATCACCATCAATCATCATCAACACTTACCTTTGATCTGAATTATTCCAACAACCTATAACCTACATACAGTAATAATTTATCAGTAAAATAATTGCTTTATCTACTCAGCATTGATGTGATCAGGACATTGACACAAGGAACCAGAAGCTAATTCAGCATGAATTCAATTTACTACCATCTGTTTGTTTTGTTTTACTTCTGTCAGACTCTGAACTTTTATCAATCTGATAAACCTCATCAATTGATGCCAAAATATGCACACATGCATGAAACTTTATACGCTTTTTGGTTTGCAAGATGTACAGTACATTATGTACACGCAAATGTAAGCCTTCATTGTTAAATTCAAGAAAATGTCAAAATGTTTCTATAAGATGTTAAAAAACACAATTCATAATCAGTTCAGCAGTATCAACTAAGTTAGAGAGAAATATAGAGAAATTTCTTAAACAGATGAAGGAAAATCAAGATTTTCTCAAACAAATTGACAACTCTTTTAATATTTTTTGTTTGTTTGTTAGCTTGTTTTTTGTAGTGTACACTGTATCACTTTAATAAAGTTTCAATATATCCATTGCATATTCACTGGAATATAATTCAAATACTCGTAGGTTAAAAACAATCAGTAATCACAATCACAAGGGTTTTTTTTATTTCTTATTTTTTTTTACATTGTATAGTAGTCCTGTAGACCACAATGAATTTAACATACTTCCATAAATATTAAATCCACCTAAAATATCCTTAGAAAATAAAAACTTGAGTGATTTTCCTTTACTTTCCAATACAACTAAAATGCAAAACACAAACCATATGTGGATGTGTCATGGCTCAGTGGTTCATTCATGTGATTCTCAGTCAAATGGTTGGAGGTTCCAATCCCATCCCAGCACTAACATCTCTTGGCAAGACATTAATCCATGTTTGCCACAGTAATCTACATTGCACAGGTAGGTGCTTATTGGGTACCTGGGGAATGTTTCACAAAGACTAAGATTGACTAAAATCGCACTTAACTATGATTGGCCATTCATACTACTGTTTTGGTTTTTTTTCACCATGGATCTGTCAAAGGATTTGCAATTCATGGTCACAAATCTGCAGAATTGACAATTTTTTATAGTTCATTGATGAAGAAAACAAAAAATGTAAATTCTTCAAATTTGTGACAATGATTCCCTGATGAGAGACCGATGGTGAAAGCAAACAGTGGCATGAATGGCCTACCATAGTTAGACAGATTTGAGTCACTCTTAGTGTTTGTGAAACCCCCCCCCCCCGGTATCGAATCCAGTGACCAGGGCAATATTATTATTATTTGTTATATAATAATTATTATTATTTGTTTTGGTGTCACCTGTGCTTGGGAGGCAAAAGGTGAATTGAATCAATGTAACCCTCAGGTCTATCCTCCCAATATAACTGATTGGGATTTACAGGTGGACCACTACACCGGGGTTTTCCCCTTCTCTAAACGAATAGTGCAGCGGGTTCTTAATGTGGAAAGGCGGTGACTGGTGACTCTCCTCTACATGGGGCCTCCATTTAACGTCCTATCCGAGGGACGGAGTGTTTTCCACTGAAACATAGCCTGCATCTATGAAACAGGGGAGACTGAGGCACGCTAACACACAACGCAGGCTTCAGTCATCTGCCCGTGGTGGACTCGATTCCACGATCTTTGGTTCGACAGGTTCGACAGGTTTGACAGGCTTGAATTTACCGACTGAGCCAACTTGCTCCCTCAACTGTACATGTATTACTGTAATATTACGCGCTTTGGTCAGTTTATATACCACTGTACATACATGTATGAAACTGGTATTATAAAACGGGTTCAAGGATGTAGCCAATAGCGAGTGCGTATGCATGTCACGTGTTCATGCTTTAATTCTACGCAACCTTCCAGATGTGCATTTTTTGTGCAGCACTGTGCATTTTGGATGCAACACTTTACCTCTAGCGCGTAAAAACTGACACGCACGCCACGAAATACGCGGTCTTTCTAGTTATCACAAGGATTTTGATGCGCTTACTCAGGGACGCACCTGCAGCGCATCACATCACACTGACTACGCTTGTGATGTCAGAAGAGAAAGCAGATGTTGCCTCCTTGTCTGTGCGATCTGAGGAAATTTGGAGCAGTTTAACAAATTTTCCACTGCAAAGTCATACTGCCGACCCGTTTAATAAAATAAATAACGCACAGATTTAAATTTGTGATGTTAGTGGCGATGCAGGCCTCTCAGGTATTTACAATATTATGCAAAAGCACTCGGCGCAAGCGCCTCGTGCTAGTCGCACATTGTAAATACTATCGAGTGCGCTGCATCGCCACTAACACACTCACATCTGTGCATTATTTGTATATTATCACATAAACATTACACAAGTACAAGTTGTACTTACCCTTATGAGACATAGTAGGCCCAGTACAACCACAAACAGAGATAGGATTCCATTTCTGATAGGAAGAAGGAAAGAAAGAAAAACATAAAAAGGCTGCATTTTCCCCAAAACCAACAATTATTTGCTGTACACAGTGTATCTATCATTTATGTCACATGGTAAATTGACTTAAAGACACATGAACATGCAAAGAAGACCTTTAGGGCTTGTTATATAGCATATAATTTCCCGGCATCCATATGACTATCCTTTAAAATTCAACTACATGTACATGTACATGTACTGTTTTGTACCGGTTTACTCGGTTGTCTTTGCATTATAATAATGATAATGATTATGATCATCAGATCATGATGATACATGTAATAATCCTAATAGTAATAATATTACTACCAGTATACTGCTGCTGCTGCTGCTGCTGCTGCTGCTGCTGCTTTTGCTGCTGCTGCTGTTGCTGCTGCTGCTACTACTACTACTGCTGCTGCTCTTGCTGCTGCTGCTGCTGCTGCTGCTGCTGCTGCTGCTGCTGCTGCTGCTGCTGCTGCTACTACTGCTGCTGCTGTTGCTGCTGCTGCTGCTGCTGCTGCTGCTGCTGCTACTGCTACTGCTGCTGCTCTTGCTGCTGCTGCTGTTGCTGCTGCTGCTGCTGCTGCTGCTGCTGCTGCTCTACTACTACTTCTTATGATAATAATGATAATGAAAATACAGTCAACTCTGCATAAGTCGAAGTCGCATAAGTCGAATAATCGCCTAAGTCGAAGGTCTGTACTGGGTCCCATTCCTTTATTTTCTATTGTTTTTGACCCCTCATAAGTCGAATTTTTTCTAAGTCGAAGCATTTTCTTCAGTCCCAAGAAATTCGACTTAGGCAGAGTTGACTGTAGTTATAATAAAATCATTGAAGTTGGACAAATATTATACAAAAAATATAAAAAATAAAAAAATATTCATGTTATCTTGTACTTGTAGACAAAGGTGATATGCTAATGTTTTCTATTCCTACAGTACATGTAGTGTTAATTAATTTTCCGGGACACGTAATTCATATATTGACTCAATATTCTGAATATGAACATGCAATAAATATTCTTAATAAGACGCAAATATACTTCATAATATTTACTACAAATAGTAAACGTACTTTATAATGTAATACAATTGTGCTTAATGACTGCAAAGTAGACATTTTATTGCCAATGAATATCAATGGTTCAAATCAAATAGGTTCAATAAATTCATGCAAAGAGATAAAAATCAATGGTTTACATCAAATTGATTCAGCCCTCATTACTGATATCATATTCAATTGATTTTCCTTTACATATACACTGTCCATGTAGCTACAAACACAACAAATATACATGTACATTGATCATCCGCATGATACATGCATCTAAGAAAAAGTTCAATTTGGGGAGGGTATTTTCTTTCACCCCCTCCCCCCCCCCCCCCTGTAGAATCTGTACAGTGTACATATCCTACTGCACATTGTTCATCAAGCAGTACATAACTGGCGTGTGAAATGTTAGTTGAAAATATACATCCCAACAACGTTGAGGGAAGAAATTTTTGAAGGTCACTGGAAAGACCCAAAGGATTATGGGGATTTTTCATCTAAAACTTCCCCAAAATGTGAAGAATCTTTCATTTCCTCACTGCAAAGTACATCTGCTGAGCACGGTAAAATCACACATATGTGAACAGCTGTATGCACATGTACATGCAGACATGAAGCAAAATAAAAATTTTCTTCCCAAGGAGTACAACTTTAATGTTTAATAAATACCGTGTAAATGTGTATGTGTATTTTTCTTTACGCACTTTCTTTCAGCCTGTGAAACATTTTGGTTTGGTTCATTAGCAGGTTGATTTCTTTCAGTGTACATCTTTTTCCCCCATCAAGTACAACATACTTGAACATATTTTACAAAGTCAAGCTGTTGGTATTTTCCCACAGCGTACAAGAGGAAAAAATGTACAATATTCTTTCTCTTTTATTTTCAATAATTTTGTAAAAATAATGGTTTATATTCCAACCATGGTTTAAATTCAAACAACGGTTTAAACCCCATAAGCGTAGTAAGTTCATATCATCCTTTCCCTCACTTGATATGCTTTACTTTAGTTCACAGCAGAACCATGGTTAAAATGTGTAGACCTGAGCTGCCAACCCCAACTGGAAAAAAATCCTATTCTGTACTTCCTTTTATCCTATTTTCATGCCAAAAATCCTATTTTTGCATGAAAATTTAAAAAATACAACAATGTGATTCCCCTTTCACTCTCTATGATATCCTAAAGAAAATACAATATTAATAATATGTATGACTTACTTAATTATTTTGATCCTAACTCTTCTACATTGTACTTCTTTTATTGAAAATGATCTACAGTACAAAATAGAGTACACCGAGCATTGGGATAAACTTAAATGTTGATAAAATAACATGAAAATAAGATAAAATAAAGGTAATAAAGAATCAATGACAGAACTTTCATAAATCCTATTGTCATGGGAAAGATCCTATTGTCATATTCTCTCAAAAAAATCCTACTAAATAGGATAAAATCCTACTACTTGGCAGCTCTGGTAGACCATGGTTAAGAATTAAACCTCCTTCTGACTTCAAGCTAATGTGTGAGTGCAGTAAATAAAGACATTTTAAGCAAAATTGTGCAGGAAGGATTGAAGTCCTCCTATTTTTCATACTAGTGGAGCAGAAAGAGGTGTGATTCATTTTTTCATGAGATTACTCTCAAATAGAAACCAGAATTTTTCAATTTTTGTTGCTCTCTGTCATAAAAAATTTCTGCAATATACATGTACCTTCCATACACATGCATTTTTAGTAACGGAAATGTAAAAGAAAAAATTTGAGAAGGTAGATCTCCTTCAATAAGACTTTAGAAAAATATCTGACACAATGAAGGTAAAAAAATCATCACAGATGCCTGCTAACCAAACAGACCTCTCACCTGATGCAAGCCAAACGGTCAAAGTCACACAGACACCCTAGAAGCACAACATCCACAGACTTTGAGTGGTTGTGCTCTGGGGTTATCAAGTCGACCAAGGCATCCTCAGCAACTGATGTCAGATGCTCTGTGGGTCCGACCAGTACGGAGTAAGATGAAGTCACCATGGCGAAGCCGACATGGGTGGGGCTTTTTAGTGAGAGTTACTTCGTCGTCCTTAATGAGCATATCTTTCAGAGTTGCAGGGTTGGAAGAGGTCGATGCCCAAGTCCAACGTCACATCTTGGAACTGTAATCATGAAAAATTTCAGAGAAAACAAATAAACTCTAAAAAGATGTGCCGACTCTCATTAAATCATTACCACTTAATTAATGATAACAATAAAGGTTTAACACAATCCAATCTTTACCAAGCAACACTGTACACGTATCAACCATGATGCTAAACTTCTAAAGGTGGAACACACAAAGCCCATCCACACCAACTTCATTCTTCAATGAAGTCTGGCAATTATCCATGGAAATTCCCACTGCTTTAATCACATCCAGAACCTGATATTTGAGGAGGGAAGATATTCAAGTGGCACTATACACGAACAATACCACACATTTTCTTTAGTCAAACCACAGAGTCACTCCTTCAGAATCTATTCTTGAAAGATAATTAGAGACAATGACCAATGACTTTCAAATAAAAACCACTGATCTACAAAACCAACAAATCTTACATGTTAAAATAACAACAACAACAAAAAAGGGGGAAATAACAAATGCTGCATCCTACATGTACATGTACAAGTGTACTCTGAAACTACTAGTGAAACTTATCTGACCTAAGTGAAAGTTATAAAACAAAACCTGCAAAGGCAAGAAGACACTAAAAAAAATTCTGTACACTACCTACATGTAGTAGATCTCCAGCACTTGAAAAATGATCGAAGACTCAATATAAAAAGGCAGTGTATACAGCCACACGCGCGTGTCTTTACCTAATACGGCCACACGCGTGTGGTTGTATCCACAGCATCGATACGAGGATACAGCCACACTTGTCTGAATTCCCAATTGAAGTCTGTGCCGCGACAGCTATCGCTAGTGTGCACTGCACTGCACAAGCAATGTGTATTCACGTGATGGTATGTGTTGCGACTTGCAAAACTTGGGTCGTCACGAAGGTTTTATCTCTCAATTTCACTTATTATACAAACAATATTTTCACTTCATTCTCACCTGGTCAGCAAGCAGGTGACAATATAGTACAATATTGATTGTATTTCAGTGAATTTCAAGAGATAAAACCTTCGTGACGATCCAAGTTTTGGGGTTTGGCAACAGTCAACACAGACACATCGCTTGTGCAGTGCATACATACACACTAGCGATAGCTGTAGCGGCGCAGAGTATAAGTGGGAATTCAGTTGAGTGTGGCTGTATCCTCATGTCGATGCTGTGGATACAACCACACGCGTGTGGCGTAAGGTAAAGACACACGCGTGTGGCTGTATACACTGCCATATAAAAAATACAAACAGCCGCATCCTGCAGTGACCAAGAAAGATGTGGGCTCGACGTTTGGCACTTTGCCAAGGGTATTCCCCAGCTCTTACAATGTGTGTAGATGGTTTTTCCCAACACACATGCAATGAGAGATGTGTGTTTCTGTGTGCAACTCTAACCCATTGAGTATACTAAAGCTGGAGATGTGCATACATGTATATTATACCATTATAAAGTTGTATCCAACAGGTTAAGATTTACAGTATTGTAAACTCTTTATTTTGAAAAAATAGAGAGTTTACAATATTATTTTGAAAATCTACACCAATGTAATTATAAGCTTGCCACACAAAGACCATGTAAGTTGGCATATATTACAGACTAAATTAATGCATGCTTTGGACAATGTTTGTTATGTTCTTCCAAAATTTATTAAATGACAATTCCTCATACTAATGTCATGGGATTTTCTTTGCGCAGGGTAGCCGTATACAAAATACTGCCCTCCCTGCGTGCCTTACAAATTTTATATCCAGTATTGTATTGCAAGGTACAGTACCCATCACATATACATGCAATGGGTTAACAACAAAAGGGACAAACATGAAGGTAAAAAGCCAAAAACCTTGTCCAAGGATTTAAGCATCATTTAAGATCAAACCCAGGACCTCTAGTATGAGAGGCAAGAGCTACACATGTACTGTATTATAACAGTGTTCCCACACATACATGTACATAAATGTACATTCATTCATGTTTGCCCTCATATACTGTATAAGCTAATATTTTAGCGAACAGATATTTTAGCGATTTGAGACAAGTTTGACATATTAGCGAGTTATTATTTTCACGTTTTGAAAGATATTTCTATACAAGTACATGTATAGCCATTTTACTGAGTGGAAATTTTGGCGAGGACAGGGCAATAGGGCACCATCGCAAAATTAGCGAAAATTAAACCACGGCGAAAATTTCAGCTTATACATACACAGTATGCACTTGTAACATGGCATACATACAGTGTAATTACACTTTAAATATCACATGCTCTAGTTGATTCATCCTATGTATATATCTACATGTACATTAGGCCCCTTTGATTACATGTTTTTTTTCCCTTTTGTGTAAAGATGATGTACTTCCATTCAGAAAAGAAATCATGTTGGAATTTCAAAGCTCTGCTGCTCTTGCTTCCTACTAATAGTTGCGACCTACTGAAGCAGATAACGATACCACGAAACTGTTCATTTATTATTTGTTTGCACCGCTATCTAACCTGATTAGCAACACGCAGTATTTGTTTGCACAATCAGTCTCACACTCACGAAGTCATACAATGTACTACATGCTCCCTTGGGAGTGGAGAAGGTGCATACATTTTGTGTGGCAAAGCCTTTAATAATCTGATGACTAGGATACTAATATTTCGGTAAAGCACTTAGACACATCTCAGAGAAATGTATTATGTGCTATTCAAATGAAGAATATTATCATATCCAGAACAATAGATTTCCATAATTGCATTAACCATGAGGAGATGATGAAGAGATCACAGCCAGTTTCAAATTTAACAATGTCTTTGTTCTAAAGCTAGAGTATTAACTACATGTATGAAAACATGTATGCACAATGTACTTGTATGTAAATGAATGTAAATTAAGTGAGCTTTAATCACCATTTTAGCAAAATGAAGTATGAAGTAATGACAAAAACCAAAAAAAAAAAAATCAATCCCACTAAAATTAACCTTAATAATTCTTGTTTATCAAGTCATGTGTGTATTGTGCAAAATACAATGTATAGGGTGCATCATGCACATATCTTTACAAACTACTGTTATTCATTTATCCTGTACATTTTTATTGGTCTAATAGATAATCAAATATACACAAGCAAAATGCACAAACATGTACAGTAGATCTTCTTCAAGTTTATTTTCATTCATCTTCATACATGCATTTTTTCTCTGCTGGTCAAAGCTACAAAAAAAAACCACTGTGCCACTCTTTTGCGAATTCCGAATTCTGCATGCAAAATATTCATGCCCTACAAATTGCATTGGGCAACCAAGCAAGCAGCTCAGCTGAACAACAGTAAGACCTTCAAGGTTTGCCTACATGTAAATGTCAATAAAGTGGTTTTCAACTACCTGTACAGCACATGTACAGTATGTACTCTTCACACAAAATTTCCTTTTCTATTTACACTGTCCACAGCAGCTTGTCTTCTACCAAACAGTATCCAGACACTAACATAAATGCAATGAAACATTAAAATCTTGTTTTGAAGCAATTATGAATTATGAGATGATACAGTTCTTGAATGTACATCCATGTAGATTTTTTTTTTCTCTTTGCCTCTTCCATGAGGATTTATTATTTCACTATCATACATACATGTATTTGCAAAAATATATGAGGTACAAACAAATTTTCAAAAGTTGAATGATACCATGTCTCAAAAATTACAACATATCAATTATCTTCTTCACTTTTTTGATGCTAAATTGTTTTGTAACTCCAGAATGTTTCAAATAAGACTTGAATGATGAAATAAATTTGACAATCAATCTTTTGTTACTATGATGTAAATTCTTAAGGTTGTATTTTATATAATAAGTACAAACCGCAAACTGTGCAAAATTTATCATAAAATTAATGAGATCAAACTTCGGGTTTCCTATTCTATACCCAATGATTAACGTTTTCATGTTTATCATTATTTCTTCTTTGAACATAAAATAAATCATCCTAGATATAACTTTCCAATAGACCTGAACTTTTTTACAATAAAACAGAGAGTGATCAATAGTCTCGGTTTCGTTACATGTTTCACATTGATTTGAATTTACAATTTTCCATTTGTACAGATTTCTCGTGAAGGCAATATTCTATGCAAAATTTTAAAGTTGAACTGTTTGATTTTATTATCTTTTATATTTTTAAATTTGAAATAAAGGATGTCTTTCCAAGCAAAAGATTCTGGCAAGTTTAGCCATCTTTGCCAAAACTCCAATGTAAAAAAATTATTCTTCATTTTCTCTAATCCATGTAGATTTTAACATAGCAATCATATCGAGGGTCTAGTGCAGCAAAGGGCTATCTGCATTTTTGGCAATTTTGATAAATCTTGAAATAAAGATTTGTTGCACTGACACACTGCAGTTTAAAGCAGATAGTCATACGGTTAAGCCCAAAAGAAAAGCTTACAGCCTACATGAAATTCTTATAGGCCTATGTACGTGTATCTATTTTGGGTGATACCCGGTTGTAGCAAAGTTTGCTGTAGAAACCATTATTACTGATGGTTTCCTGGTCTCTACTGAATCATTCGTGACAGAGGTCCACATTTTGTGGTTTGGCCTAATATCTTTTGATGCAAAGCCCTAAAAATCATACCAAATACATGAGCGGAAAGAGCAAAAAATTCTACACAAACTGTGCCCATTTTGGTTGCGTCATTATTTGTTGTTTGATGATAAAAATTTTTTAACGGAAAATAAGCATTAAAATCCTTAAATTGGCAATGTGATAGAAGGTTTAAAATCACCGTTTTCCCCTGCAAATTGGCAACTTTTTGACTTCTCATCATAATTTTTTTCAATTTATATTCATTTCAGATACATGATGTTTTATAAGGAAAATGTAGCAATAAAATAACCATGTTGGTGTTGCCAATTTGAAGAATAAAAGCTGATCAAATTAGGCTTTAAATAATTCCTGTCACGAATGGGTTAATTTCAAAATCTCATTCAAATCCAAAATGCAGATAGCCCTTCGTTGCACTAAACCCTTGATATATAGAGAAGTGAGAATGCTGAAAAGGCAAAGCCCACTGCAAAAACAAAAACAAAAAATTCCGGTAAATCTCCCCGTAAAATTTGTGAAAACATCTGCAAGATCTCCTACATGTATAGTATGCGCATTGATGCCCATGCGCAAGATATATGTATTCGCCATTTTCGATCTGCATTACAAAGGACAGCAAGACAGCGTAAACATCGGAGAGTTTTTACCAGCTTTGCTAAGATAGGCCTACATGTAGATTTTAGTGTAAATTTAGGGATATCAGATTTTTGGTCCCAAGTGTAAGTCAGGTTTACTTTGACATTGTGAGTTCACCTACACCCTTAGTCTCGGGCAAAGGCGAAGAGCAGTACAGCGTTGCACTCTCACACGTATCGGCAAACATGCGAGAGTGCAACGCTGTAGGCTTCCACTCTTCGCCTTGGCCGAGACCCGTAGGTCAAAACAGCGTTTTGAATAGAGAAACTAAATGCCGACACGAACGCGAAATAAATTTACTTAGATCTTCTATAACAGAGAAGAAAAGTTTTGATTTTACTTACCAGCAATGTTCCTGAGGCTCTCAATTTCCCCCTTATCTGATGAATGAACTGAAAATGGTGAATTTTAAGAAGAAAACTGATGCTTATCAGAATCGTAGGTCAACAGCTTTCCGTTGAGTAACCAATAGAAAAGCATGCAATGTAGTGTCTACTGGAATTGTCACTTCCGCGATACTAGGTCAATTCATTGACTTAGTACACAGTATGAGTCGCCGAGACCAGCGGGTAGGTGAACTCACGTCGGAGGTTATGCTATTGTATTGAAATGGAAATTAATCATGCGGCAAAATCGCCAAGAAAGTTGGGTCTCGTATCAATCAAAAGTCAATATTTTGAGTTTGAAAACTAAAGTTTACGTTCTATCTAACGTTACTGGTCCATTGGCACTGGGGAACTTTGAAGTTTGATGGTAGTTTGTACTGCAGTGCAGGGCTAACCGGGCATGAGAAACTGTGATTTGTTTGGAGGCATAATATTTCTTTGTTTACATGGGTCTCTACATGGATAATTGGCAGAGGACTTAAACTCTTCGTGAAGTATCAGAATAAAAACGCGCAGAGCTTCCTTAGGCTTAAGGCTTAAACTAGTGTTAGTACGCCAACTGGCAACCGGCATGCCATGCCATGCATATTGGCATGCTGGCGTATGCTGTACATCAATACATGTGTACAGCCTACACTACATTGTCATAATTGTACACTGCATGCAGTCAACGTGCATTCTGTGATTCTTATCCCGTTCACAATTACCACAGTCAACAAGAAACACAAAACAAATCCATCAAACACTATGTACTTCACACGGAACTTTCAGATACTTACCAAAACCCAGGGCTGGAATTCACAGATATTAACAGAACATCAGTAATCGTCTTTCTTGTACTTGGCCGGTGTCTGGGTAAATTTGTTGACAAACACTGCCGCGCCACAATTGCGCATGCGCATTATTATCAGACTGCATGTTATGCATGCATGTTACGGGGAATCATACATGTAACAAACTCCCCCCCCCCCCCCTTTCGGGGGATGGCGGGTTGTCTTCATATTATCATCAAATGGGGGGTGGGTGCGATCATGAACATGCACCACATAAATTTTCATTCTGATTTCATCCAAACAAAAACATAATCATTTCAATTCACGAATTAAAATTTCAAATTAAACAATTTCAGATTTCATATTTCATTTTTTTCATGCAGCCAGTGATTCTCTCCGTCACTCATACATGTATTCAGTTACTCGCACATTAGCCGGTGATAGGACAGTTACTGTTATAATTTCAAAATACTGGAATGATTTACCACTTAGAATTAGACATTCTTCATCACTTTACTATCTTCATAAAGGATCTGAAAAAACAGGGGTTTTTTTGTTTTGTTTTTTGTTTTGTTTTGTTTATGCAATTTGTATTTAAGATGATATATTTATTTACTTTTATAATAATTATAGTTTCATTTATTGTAAGCACTTTGGGCCTTGTGGGAAAAGCGCGGTATAACTAATAATAAAAGTAATAATAAGTATAATAATAAAACTTGAACTTTCTTGAATAATAACGATGATAATTATTATCATAACAATAACAGCAATAATATTAATGACAGTTCATGCACGCTTACTCTCCTTATTTCTTCCCCTTTCTTCTTCTTCTGTTTCTTCTTCTTCTGTTTCTTTTTCTTCTTCTTCTTCTTCTTCTTCTTCTTCTTCTTCTTCTTCTTCTTCTTCTTCTTCTTCTTCTTCTCATTCTCTTCTTAATTTGTTTCCGCCTTCAAGTCAGCATATTATCACCAAAGTAAAGAAAAAAAGGTGCTATGCTTCGAAAGTTTGAATGGCATTAACAATAATTAGCATGAGAATGCCCCTTTTCTACCTATATTATCCGGATATAGTTTCTTCTCCTATACGTGTATAGACTTATTGAAATTCGTAGATTCTTATCTTTTCATGCAGAAATCGATTGATGGTAATTTCGTCAAATTACCATGGGACCCATGCTACGTTTTTACAAGGGAGAAGAAGAAGAAGAAGAAGAAGAAGAAGAAGAAGAAGAAGAAGAAGAAGAAGAAAGGAAAAGAAGAAGAAAAAGAAGAGGGAGACTTAAAAGAAAATTAAAGATTACAAAAGAAGAATTTAAAAAATGAGAAAAAGGAAGAACTTTTATCTCCTGTGCTCCTAAGCCTACCCCCCTCCCCCCTCCCCCCGAAAAGTTTTACACTGTCGATATTTGGACAGAGAGGTGCGTACATTATGGTCTGCGTGGTACTAGCGAAATGTCTCGCAAGTGTAGGTCAGATCATTTGAACGATTATTTTATTTTGAGGTTTTGGAACCAATATGGAGTACTCTAAACAAGAGAGGGCGTTGTGATACATTGCGTTTGCTGATGCTTCCAGTTTAGTCTGCACTATTTTTTTTTTTTTTTTTAAAGAAAGAGAGAGGTAAATATCCATTCATTTCAATTGTTTGTGGTTGTGTATTCATTATCAAATGCTTATTCATTATCTCAATGCTTTTAAAACATTCATATCTTTTCTACAAATGGAAATTTTTTTTTGTTTTAAAATATTCTTTTATTCTTTTCTTTCAGTGACATTAATATGTACAAACATAGCAACCAAATTACAATCATAAACTGACATATTACGTACAATGGTACCAGTAAAATCAAAGTAGAACAAAACATTATATATGATATATAGACTTGTAAATCACTTCAGTTGACTAACAATGTAATTAATGTAACTGGTCCTTTCTGCGTTTCTTTCACTGAAAAAAAAAAGGATTAAGAATGAAATGAGGAAGAAACAAAATAAAGAGGAAAGACAGAAGCACCCGCACATCCCAGCACAACACCTAATCCCTCCCCTTCAGCCCTTCAGCCCCCTCCCCCAACACCCCTTCCCTTTCCCGATCCCTGAACATACCCCTCGCAATCCGTGACTTACAAGAGCGTGAGAATCTGCAGACAACCAATGACGCAACAAAAATGTTCCTCCTCTCTTATCTGTAACATTTCATATTATAATCCGTCGGGAAAAAAGAAAGGACTCCGCAATTCACCGGAAATCAAAAGTCTCCCATTTTTTCAAATGTAGTGATAGGGTGTTACAATTTATTGCTATCTTTTTTTCTTCAACTTGATTTCCTACTAATATTTCTTTCACTTCTTGGCTATTTGGAGGTATATTTCTCTTTCTACTTTGAAATATCAAATGTTTTAGTAACAATATTACATGATTCAATAAATACGTCTTCCCTACATTGCCCAAAGGCACACCAAAAATATTCCTTCCCAGTTCAAATCTTTTAGAATGGGCAAGTTAAGTGTATCGCCGACTATCTTCCATAGCGACCGAATGTGTTCACAATCATGAAATACATGCCGATAAGTTTCTACTTCCTTTTTGCAAAAGGAGCACAAATTACTAAGAGCCAGGCCAAACCGATATAGATCCTGATTTGTATGAATAATCCCATGTAACATTTTGAATTGGAATTCCCTTAATTTACTATTCAAAGTACATTTCCTAGGTCTGAGAAAAATATTTTCAGTGTCTCTAATAGACAAACCAAATAATTCTTTTAGCCGGTTGACTACAGGGGGGACTTCTAGATTGCTGTTGAGAATAGTTTTATATAATCTTTTGGAAACGATTTCACTTACAGGGACAGTTTTATCCGAAATAATGAATAGAATCTCTTCCATATCTAATTCATTTTTCTTTTCTTCTGTTAAGTGCATTTGCCTTTTCCAACTAGACGGAATTTTCTCAAAAATATATCTTATCTGCAATATATTCCATGAACTAAGACCTTTACTTGTGAAATATGCGTCCGTTTTCAAAATACCATTGTTATCTACAATATGTTTCAACCTGAATATACCCTTTGATATTAGATCTGCATGATAGAATGGAAAGCCTCGAAAACATATATGTTTGTTATTAAAAATTACTTCATTACCTTTGTAACTGCCACAAATTTGTCTTAAATCTTCCAATTCTAACCATGTCTCTAATAGTTCCAAATAAAATGGCGATAAAGATAGTTTTAGCTGTCTAATTTCATACTTACAAAAGAAGATAAATTTCCCTCCTATATGTTGAGTACAATAATCAAAATACAGTTTCCATTTCATTTGCTGATTTCCTCCTAAGAGTCTCTTTACCCACATAATTCTCTGAACTTTGATAAACAATTCAAAATTCATCATTTTAAGTCCCCCATTCTTGTAATCAAGAAACATCGTAGTCCTCTTGACTTTGTCTTTTCCTCTCCATAAAAAGTCGAAAGTCATTTTATCAAGTTCATGAAAAATCGAATGAGGAATTGGAGTAAGTGACGCAATGAACATTAACTTAGAATATATAAAAATCTTTAACAACTGAATTTTACCCATTAATGTTAAGTCTCTCTGTTTCCACCATGCTAGAGATTTTTTGATTTTGCTCAAAATTTCCTTGTAGTTCATACTTTCTTTTACATGAATGTCCAAGCTGAAAAATACTCCTAATATTTTTACGAATGGTACTACTTTTCCAAACGGGGGTGCTCCTGGGCTTTCTTGATTAGAATTACCTAGTAACATTACATATGTCTTTTCTTTATTCATTTTCAATCCAGATATACTTGCAAAACTTTCAAATATTATTTCTAAACGCTTCATCGACCCGAGATCTTTAACAAATAGAGTAATATCATCCGCATAAAGTACCTGTTTCACTTCTGTGCCTCCAAATTGCAAACCTAAAACCAAAGCATCATTTCGAATCACGTGAGCCAGGGTTTCGATACAAAGAATAAACAAGTAGGGAGATAATGGATCTCCTTGTCTTACTCCCCTATCGACCTTGAAATACCCGGTTGAATATCCTCCATTTAAAACACAACTAAGAGTATTAGTATACATGATATCAATCCATTTACGAAAGGATGGGCCAAAACCGAAAAAATATAAAACATTTTGTAAAAATACATGTGAGACCGAATCAAATGCTTTTTCAAAATCAACGGCAACTAAAAAACCAGGTAAATTGTTATTCGAAGTATGAAAGATCATGTCATCTATTAACCTTATGGCTTCACCTATATTTCTGTTTTCCATATAACCTACTTGGTCTGGTGAAATTATTTCAACTAAAACTTCCTTCACTCGTGTTGAAAGGACTTTAGCAAGAATTTTATAGTCGACATTCAAGAGGGATATTGGCCTATAATTCTTAATCATCAATGGATCCTTACCCTCCTTTTTAATTAAAGTAATTACAGCTTGCTTTTGGGAAGCCGCTAGTTCGCCAACTTGAAACGCTTCATTTAAAGCTGCAACTACCAGATCTCCAATAACCGGCCAGAAAATATTGTAAAATTCGACAGTTAGCCCATCGTTTCCCGGTGACCTGTTTAATTTCATTTGATTCAAAACAGCTAAACATTCCCTTTCCAAAATGATTCCTTCACATATTTTCTTAGAGTCAGCACTTAATTTCGGCAGGGTGTGGGGAAAAAACTCTACACTACTAACCGTATTCGCCCGTACACTTCCATAAAGTTTACTATAAAAGAGTTTAATTTCTTTAATAATTTCATTTTCATTACAACTTATCTCGCCACCCGTTACCTGTAACTTCCGAATTACACTTTTGTTTTTATTTGATTTTAATAACTGACTAAAAAAGTGAGGGTTTCGCTCTCCATTTTCATACCAAGAAGCTCTAGACCTAACTTTAAGCCCATCATTAATATAGTCATAACAACTTTGGAGTTCTTTACGTTTAGACTCTAATCTTTTGACTAAATCATCACTCACACTTTTGTTTCTAATTCTTGGACCTCTTTTTCCAGGCTTTTTATTTTTTCCCTTCTTTCCTTTGCGATCTGCTTAGAATATCTTTGAGTAAAACTGCGTATCTTCATTTTCAAAAAGTCCCAAAGTAACCGCTTATCTTTAATTTCTGACTGTAACTCGTGTTTTAATTTCATTATGTTTTCTTTCATTTGACTAATATACAAACTATCGTTACAAAGGCTGTTATTAAATTTCCAATAGGAAGCTTTTTTCTTCATAACACTCTTTTTGTTAAGAAGAAACTAATTAATAGCCGAGTGATCGGGCGCAACTGATGGAATGATTTCACATTTTGAAGTGAATTGTACTAGACGATATTATCCAGTAATCTAATCGGCTTTGCATAAATGGCTTATTTTGTCTATATGAAAATTGACGCCGAAATGGATTTCTTTGTCTCCAAATATCAATCAAGTTTAGTCGATCCATAAATTCTTCCATTTGCAAGTTAAACCTATTATGTCTTTCGTGATGAGCATTCCCCAGATAATCTAAATCAAAGTTTCTGATCATATTGAAATCTCCCCCCATTATTATCAAACTGTCTTCTGTGGTTATCTTATTTATTTCCCGAGACAACTCTTTCAAAAAATTGATTTGTTCCAATTCTTTATTTCTAGTTGGGAAATACACATTACACAAAACCACCTTTAATCCATGAACAGAACATTGCATTAATATATATCGCCCATCTGTATCTTTTACTACCTCCTGCAACTGGAAATCCAAATAGGAATTAATTAAAACCAGAACACCTTTAGCATGATTTGAACCGTGACTAAAATAACATGGCCCCTCCCACATAGAACTCCATCTATCTTCTATATCTGCTGTACTAAATGTTTCCTGCAAAAAGACAATATCAGCTTTCTTATCCTTGCACCATGTAAACACCCTTTCCCTTTTAGATGTGTCCCTGATTCCTTTAACATTTAATGAAAAAAAATTACTAGAGAAAAAATTGTCTTCAAGTTCTTCCTGCATAATGGAAATGAGAGGCTTTGGATTCCCAAATGAAAGGCAAGAGTATATTAAAAAAAAAAAGAAGAACGAGAAAAGAAAAAAAAGAATCACTCAGCTGATCAACATAAGTCCTTGACCGTCTGCAGATTCAAATATGCACAGTAAGTGTAAAGCCCTCCCCCCCCCCCCCGCCTACTCAAAATTTACCATAAGACACCTCCATTATTATCGTGTTATTCTGTTATACGAGGTACCCGCTTAGAAAGAAGAATAAACAATAGATAAATAGATATACTAAGTTATACAACAATGATATCGATAACAATCAAAATTCGTCATTTACTCTTCCTCAAGATTAAATCAAAGAATGAAAACAGCTGCTTGCTTTTTTTTCTCTCTTTTGTGCTTAAAGTACCTCAACCATTTTGACTTAAAATAATTGACAGTATTATTTTGTATTATACAATACAAAATGAATAAAACGGGTTTATCAACCTTGAACGTTTAAAGTGTGTGACTTGTATTAAGTCACCTCAACCTCATTATGAATGCATTTTTTAAGATGAAAAGGCTACAATAAATGAATATATACATGGAACAAGTCTAACATCGTCCTCAGAAGTTAAAGTATTAGGCTGGCCTGTCACACCCACTAAATTTGCATACTTTTCAATTCCGTTCATTGATATGCAAATATCTTCATATCCTTCTTACAAAATAATGCAAATGAGAGGTAGGCCTATTGCCTTATTGTTTCCGCCCCCCCCCCCAAAAAAAAAAAACGAAATAAGATTATGATTTCATATTCATTTATTTAAAGAATTCAATTTTAAAATCATATCTTTACAATCAAAACGCATAAAAATAGGAAATTTACACAGTTTGAGTAAAAGGAATCCTATATTAAGATCGTGTTTTCTGATATCAAGTCAATAGGTAATACATGAATTAAATGAGTGATTATATGAAACTGAAATAGACAAGCTGCAAGAATGCAAAGATTGTGGGCATGTTGAAAAGTTGTGAGATTTCTCGCTAAAACATAAATTTTGAAAAAAGGATTTCTTCTTTATGCTATGGTAAGTGACAAGAGAAAAGTAAAAAAAAAAAAAAAAAAAAAAAAAAAGATTACAATGGGATAGGGCAAGAATTATATTTAACAGTGTTTCTTTATTACTTATGTCACACACTATACAAGAAAACTGGTGGTGGTGGTGGTGGTGGTGATAATTGGGTTTTTACAGACGTGTATCAATCAAATATGATTTTTTACGTCTGGGACCGACCTTTAACGTCACCATCCGAAAGACGTGGCAAATGTAGATTCATGTCTTGCCAAAGGACATTAGTGCCGCGGCAGGGATTCGAACCACGGACCTTCCGGTTCAAAGTCCGGAGACTTATCCACTGAGAAAACAGTTATGATACTAATAATTTTTACGCTAGATTTCACATTTTTTATCTCTTGGCCATGCTAAGCTACGTGAAAGCTTTCATCAAGTCCATGGAAGAAATTCAGATACACATTCAGTCTAAAATCAATATAAAATATAACGGAAATAATCTCTTTCCTCATTCGTGTCACGGCTTTCCCCTATATGCAATGACTTTGAAAGTCTGACGAGGGATAATATAATTCTTTCATTTTAAAAGAAAAAAGTTACCTAATTGGCAGGATTTTGAATTAAATTCTTTGCAACATACATTTTCTGGATGTTGGCAATGCCGAAAATGACTTCGAATATCTCCAGGTTCCGATGATTTACAAACTCTAATAATTCATGCATACTTAAATCTAAACGTTTTTTATTTTCATTCAAATTAAGAATATTCAGTTCATTATTAAGCATTTCAGGGATCATTTCAAGTTAATAATGGAAATGTAAGGTAAGAATTAATGTTAATTAAACAGTTAATTGAACCTAAAATAGATGAACTGGGGAGCGTTTCATGAAGAGATTTGTCAGTGAAAATCACCGACAAATGGTATAAGCTACTGAAAATCCTTGCATCTGATTGGCTGAAAGCAAATTAGTAGGTGAAAATCACCGACAAAACTCTTCATGAAACGCTCCCCAGACTTTTATTATAATTATACACGCTATAATATCGGGCCTGACATCTGGAATGGCAACCGCCACCCCCCCCCCCCCCCAAAAAAAAAATGGTATGATCAAACTTCTGAAAAACGAGTGCCCTCCGATTCCAGTCAATAATGCACAATGAAATCATTCACTGAGCTTTTTGATATTTTTGCCATCATGGTTTCTCGCCGAGAGCCAAACGCCGGTTGATGTCATTGATGACCGGCACGATGTCGTTGACAGAATCGATGACATAATGAGCACCGCTGTCGATGAGGACTTTGTAAGCTTTCTTCAGGCGGTCATCGTGGGTTCCTTTCTCCATGTTGGACAATTCCTCTTCAGTTGCACTCATGTAGTTACCCTGCAAGATACAGCATTAGCCTGGGATAGGTCACTTTGTGATAATCAGGGGCGGCGCTACAGGGCGGGGTGGGGCGGGGGGGGACCGCCCCAATGATATTTCAAGTGATGAATAAATAAGAAAAAAAAGAGAAAAAGAAGCAAAAAGAGGAGGAAACAGACAGAAGAGTATGGGGGAAAAGGAGGGTTAGGTCATGCAACTATATGACACTTTTTTTCATTTAAAACATAAATAAACTCACGTATGGTTCATCTCGCCCCCCTCCTCCTCATTATATTGATTTGATTTTAATATGATGCGTCAAGACTAACGAATGAAACATGAAAAGGAGATTGAAAGCAACGCTATAATACTGCAATAATGATGCTGCATTCAAAAACAAAAACAAAAAAAAAATCACACTTTTCATGAAACACACACACACAAAAAAAATCGCGCTGAGTTTGACATGAAAACAGACTCTCAACATGTTCGATATGATTCAAAGATTTCAAGAAACGTTTTCTTTTTGGCATTTGGAGGTGAGTGGGGGTAATGAATAAAAATAAAAAAGTGTATTATAATACATACCGTCCTGGCTACCCCAATTGTCCAACAACCAGCGGCAAGCCCGGCTGTGATTCCAGTGATTGTATCGTCAACCTGTCACGGCGAATATTTTAACAAAGCAAATTATTTTTGCGTTTTAATAGCATAAATATTATCCATTATCATTTATTATCTTCATTTTTGTTATCATCATAGTATTATCATCATTATTGATATCATTATTATTTATTTATTTATTTATTTTATTTTTTATTTTTTATTTAATACTAATTTTGAATTTAATCTAAATCAAATGTGGAATTGATTGTAAAATGCAGATCCCCCCATTATAATTTCAATTAATTTGATCGTGTATAAGCTTTTACGCGGAATGTTTTCCTTCTTAATTGATAATAATTAGTGAATTCAATCTGATAAGAGTGAGACAGAGATGGAGCAAAATTTCACGAAACTGTGTCGTTTCAAGGAGAGAGTTTGGAGAGACCCTTTGGGAGGGATATTTCGGCTGGAGGAGCAAGTTGAAATTTGAAACTGAAATTGAAATTGAAAAGGTTTTATTTGTATTGCACTTCGCAGCCCAAAGGCTGATTATGTACACTTTATCAGGGTATACAAGTCATGTAAGAAATATATTCATAATTATGTAGAATTAGTTTAAAAACATAAAACATTACCGCAAACCAATTAATTATTGTACTCATACATGTTATACACGAAATGTCTGCATGAGGCATTATAATAGGCCCTATATAATAGGTGTGTGTTCTAATTCTGCTAAGAAATTTTTATGGTTAGGGTTAAGCATGCATGTGCATGCATGAGGGTAGATTTAGAGTTAGTTTAACCCTTAGATTAAGGGTTACCTGGATGCAACTAATATCTAGTCATATATCTTACTATATTCTGGTCAGAAATGACTGTGTTCTAGTCGAAATAAGACTAGAAATCGAGTCAAAAAATGACTTGAAAATAGAAAAAAAAAATGTCTCGAATAATAGTTGCACCCAGCTGACCCTTTCGTCCATAGTCATCGTCATACGTCATACTGGAGTGAATTTCCATCATGATTGCAGTTTAAACAAAAACAAACACAACACCCCCCCCCCCCCCAAAAAAAAAAAAAAAAAAAAAAAAAAAACCGAAAGAGGATGGGGTGGGGCCATAAACAAACACCTTTTTTTCCATTAAATACCTTCACGACAGCTTGGATGGGATTGACATTCAAACTCATCATGTTGAGAAAGATCAGATTTGGGGTCGGCCTCGCTTCTTTGACCTGATCGGACGTAGCGACGAAGTCCGGTTCGAAGCCCAGCCGGGCAGCCTGCGGAACGAGGTGGTCCATGATCTCGCTCGTAAAGCCGGTCGACGTCCCGATTTGAATCCCGTACTCCTCTCGAAGTTGCTTGATGGTGTCAGTGATGCCTTTGGAATACGGAGGAAAATGGATAAGTTATAGGGATTATCAAGGGGGGGGGTTGGGGGGTAACAAAGATAGGGAAGGGCAGAGATGGAGGGGCAGCAAGAAAGGCATGGAAGAAAGGGAGAGAGGGGGGAGAGAGGAAAAGAGAGAGGAGGAAGAGGAATGGGAAAGAGAAAGAGAGAGAGAGAGAGAGAGAAAGAGAAAGAAGATGTGGAGGAGAGAGCCTATAGAGAGGGCGGGGGTGGGGTTGACAGATGGGAGCGAGAGAGATCGGCAAATGGAGAGAGAGAAAGAAAACAGAGAGAGGGAAATTGCTTGAAGATATTTCCATGTTTTCGGGAAGGAGGTTGGTTTAACAAATATGTCCAATTATCATGAAGGATATAAGATTCGGGAAAAAGTACAAGAAAAGAAAAGGGGGAAAAGAGAGAAAGAAGACAATGAAATTAAGAACCCCCCCTCCCTAATTTGCATATAGGGGAACATCGGGTTTTCGGGGAATATTCTTTTTTACAGAAAATTAAATCGCTACTCTCATCATATTCTTCGCTGGTTTTTAGACAAAAACTGGTGAGCCATATTTTGTTACCTGATATTACATTGGCGTGTGTTTCTAGAGCTTTGATCTGTTCAGGCAAAAAGTTATTATACATCCTATCCACGTCATCTTCGGCGGGGGCTTTCCCGTGCTTCTCTTTCCAGGCGGCAACTATACGATCCATTTGAACCATCTGAGATATGTGAACCTGAATGACAATGGCTTAATTTACACGTTTTCACCATAACAGAATGAAACTCAATCTCGATTGGGGGGGGGGGGGGGCGGAGGAGGAGTAAGAATAACATTACACACGTTTTCCAAAACCACAGTCTTATCCACCAAATGAAAATAACACTTTTCGAGGTTTTTCGGACTCTTTTCAAAGAAAAATTACCCATAAAAGCATATGTGTACCTCTAAAAAATTATGGTTAAACTAAAAGAAATTAGAAAACAAACAAACAAAGAAAAAACCAAAAAAGAAAAAACCAAAAAAACAAAACTGCAACTCCCAACCTTTTCACTTATTTCTGGCCTTTTGGGCCTATTTTACATCCTAAATGCGCGTCGCGTACGTTTATGATAACCCTCCTAAACTATTCCCTATGCACTCGTTTTTGTTGTTGTTGTTGTTTTTTTTTTTGGGGGGGGGGGGCGTGTACAGCACCGTTATTTGACCCCCCACCCCTCTCCAGTCTTTGTCTCAAC